>PVKS010002485.1:0-12053 GCA_004027875.1 Aplodontia rufa
TAGCAATAGTAAATTGTGCTGCTATGAACATCGATATTGCTGTGTCACTGTAATGTGCTGATTCTAAGTCCCCTGGAAAGATACCCAGGAGTGGAATAGCCGGGTCGTATGGTGGAGTCATCCCTAGTTTTTTAAAGATTCTCCATACTGCTTTCCAGAGGGGCTGTACCAGTCTGCAGCTCCACCAACAGTGTGTTAGTGTGCCTATCTCCACAGCCCCTCCAGCATCTATTGTTGTTTATTTTCTTCATCTTTGCCAAGGGAAACTTGTATAAAAAGTATCCTGATGGCAAGTAGCATTTTGGAATCATGCAGAAAATCCTGAAACATTATAGATGCGGTCCTATGGAAGAGTATGTAAAATGTGTCACAATTAGAATGTGCATGTGCATGTGTGTGTGCTAGCTACTGAACCCAGGGCTCACACATGCTGAGCACACACACTACCACTCATCTCTACTCATGTAGAGATCGGGTCTTTATGTGTCTCTGCATCTAATGCAGTCATGTATGTTGTAAATTCATACTTCAGTAGAGCCATCTTATGAATTAGTTGCATATTCTAACAGAGCTTTCTAACCTACAAAACAATTTGACCCTGTATGGTGATTAATTATAAAGCCAGCTTCTTTGAATATAGCTTCATAAACTCAAAGGAAATTTCAGTATGCCCAACTTTTTGATGCTTGAAATGATAAGGTTACAAGATTATTGCTTAAAAAAATCTTAAAGATTTTATCTTAAAGGCAAATAAGACCATTCTTAGCAGCTTTTTTCCATATTTTTGTTGGTGCATTATAGTTGTACGTATTGATGGGATGTGTTGTTACATTCTTGTACATGCACACAGTATAACAACATAATTTGTCAACATTATTCCTCCTAGCATTCCCCCCACTGCCTCCTATACATTGGTTCCTTTTTTCCTTGCAGTTTGTATGTATGTGTGTACAAGTGATTGCAGTGGATTCTAAGAATGGCTTTTGTTAACCTACATAATAAAAAAATTTGTATCCATAATAACATCTATATGTAATAACATAATTTCAGGGAATTTCAATCATATATCTGAGCTATATATGAAAAAGTGTTCCTACCTTGTGATTTTTTTTCTAATGAAAATGGTGTACTCAATTTTTGGAGTGTATGTATACTACTTTTTTGGATAGATGTGTGATTTTAAATCCGGGTGCAGAAATTACATGATTTGACAAGCCATCTGACAAAGGCAAATAAAAACAACTGTGTGTGAGGCTGAATGAGAGAAATTGATATATATAAATGACTTGGAAGAAACTAAGTGTTATAGATACAGAATTTTAAAATATATTGCACCTAAATTTCTATAGAAACGTCTGTGTAATTGAAAAGGAGTTCAGGGTGTGAATATGGTCTGATGGGTATGGATTGGGTAGAGCTTTGCCAGAATGTGCTCCCGTGTGAAAGTAAACTGACCTGTACAATCTGTTGGCTGTACCACATCTCCTGATGGAGAGGGTCTGGGAATACAGTAGGTGCGATGTTTTTGTTCATTTGAATGAGTATATGTCTTTCAAGATACTTATGCTTTTTCATAGAATGAAGACAAACTCGGAGATGGTGTGTCTAAGAAACTTCAAAAGGTGTAGACCCCCTGATTGAAGCATAGCTGATTTATTTGATTCATTTTTCCTATTTTAGTAAGTATAAATATTTAAAGTGCATTATTTTGGTCAATGTTGGCTAGTATTCTTTGTTGAGTAAATTTCTATTCTCTGCCAATTTATCATTGTTTGAGTTGTTTGTTTTCATGCTTCCACAATTTTAGTTGCATATCATAAATGAATTTAGTTCCTAGGATTCTCAGAGAACAAATAAGACCATAAACTTAGAGCTGGAAAAGCCCTTACAGATTATCTGGTTCACTGTCTTTATCTATTATTATAAGAAATTCCTTTGCAACTTCCCTGAGGGATGGTCATTTTATTCATCTAGACCCAGCTAAGGCAGGGAGCTGAACTGTTTTTTTTTTTTTTTAATGTGATATTTCACCAATTAAAGCAAAATTTGGCTTTCTAAATCTTCTACCCAGTTTGCCTCTGAAAAAAATCCATTGATTATTTCATCCATGAGGTTGTTGCAAAAAAAAAATGTAAAGATAAATTCTCTTCTTCCAGTCATCCTTTATCTTAGTTGAATGTCAGTTCTCTGTGTTCCTCTGTAGAGAATGGTTTTAGACGTTTGCTCATGATTATCTCCTTGCCCATTCCATCTTCAGCCTGTAACTGATCGTTGAGTTCCAGGTGTGACCAGACAGGCACAGGAGACCTGTCACTCCTTTATTTGGGTTCACATATTAATATGGCCAAAGGCTATCAATCAGTGTTTTAGCATAATAGCTATCACACAATTAGCTGAAAGTTATGTGTACATGTCAATTAAAATCCATAGGTGGACACAGTGGAACATTCCTGTAATCCCAGTGACCGAGGGGGGATCAGGCTGAGGCAGGAGGACCACAAGTACAAAGCCAGCCTCAGTGACTTAATAAGACCTATCTCAAACTAAAATAAATAAATAAATGAAAAGGACTGGGGATATGGCTCAGTGCTTAAGTGCTACTGTGTTCAATCCCTGGTACCAAAAACATAAAAAATTAAAATCCATAGGTATTCATGCATGTTCTTTCATCCAGTGTTATTTTCTACTGTTCTCCCCACCCGTCAGGTTTATGGTATTTTGGGGTCTAAGTCCACAACTATATATTTATCTCATGTAATCCTCTTGTTTTTGGTTTTTGTCTGTTCTTGACATACAATTATGGTTAACCATAGTGGGGGCAAGGCCGAATGGGAGGAATTGAGAGTCAGACCCACTAACCTAGAGTAAGGGAGGGAAGCTCTGGAGAGTTATATAACCAAGCCACAGGTCTTAGGAGGAAGCTAAATCCATATATTTTTATATGGTACCAGAAAGTGGTATTCCAGTTTAGGAATTAAAATCAGAGATCATGGGATGCTCTAACAGGTGGGAGAGCTTGACAGAATAGGGGTCAGGGTCAGATGTTCAGGAATACGTTGAGGATGACCTGCAAAAGAGAAGATACTTAACAGATAGCAGGCCTTTGTGATGGGAATCTAGAGTTCAAGATGGGAACCAGTCTCCAAGAGGACCCATGAGAACAGGAAAGGCTTTCTTGAGGGTGCTACCAGTGACAGGGTACCTAGCAGGAAACTCAGGCCCAGGAGAGAAACTTCTGACAAAGCCCAGGAGCAGTGGGGTATGGTGGTGCACACCTGTAATCCCAACAACTTGGAAGACTGAGGCTGGATGATTATAAGTTCCAAGTGAGCCTCAACAACTTAAAGAGGCCCTAAGCAACTTAGTGAGACCCTGTCTCAAAATAAAAATACAAAAAAGGGCTAGGAATGTGGCTCAGTGGGTTTAATCCCTGGTACAAAAAAAGAAAAAGAAAGAAAGAAAGAAAGAAAGAAAGAAAGAAAGAAAGAAAGAAAGAAAGAAAGAAAGAAAGAAAAAAAGAAGTTCCCAGGAGCAGCCACCAGTCACAGATTAGCACTAGACTCCAGCAAATGGTGACTGTGCTCCTGCGGTCTCTTTCTTCTCTTTCTTACCAGATACTGTATAAGCTCCAAATATTTCCTTTTATCTTGTTCTGTACCATTTTATAGGTGGTCTGGATTTTACTAATTAGCATTCTTTAAGAGAGAGAAAAAGAATCAGTTCTATTGTTTTTTTTTCATCAGGTCTTTATTTCTCCAACAGTTGGTTGTGCATTTGGTGCTGGGGTTTGAACCTAGGACTTTGCACATGCTGAGCAGCTGCTCCAACCACTGAACCACCACTCCAGCCCCTAATTAGCAATTTTTAAACAATTTATGTATATGTGGCTAAACAGAAATTCTCAAGAGTATTGTCTGAATATTTTTCAAGGTACAAATATAAAATCTATCTTATTTTTCTAAAATTGTTAAATAGAGTACACTTTAATCACTTATCTCTTAGCACTGTGCCATTACATATTTAACATGCTACATTAATCAAGCCACAGGTCCTAGGAGATAGTTGAATCCATATTGTCTGTAAAGTAGAATATTCTAACAGGGTTTTTCTTCTCTATTCCTTTTTCAACCATTACTCTTTTTTCCCAACTTTTAAATATGCTGTTTCCCACCACCCTCACCCACTCTGCCCCTGCAGTGCTGGGAACTGAACCAGGGCCTCAAGCATGCCGGGCAAGCATTCTATCATTGAGCCATATCCCAGCCCAAATATGCTGTTTTTTAATATTTCTTTACTTAAATTACAAAGCAAGAACTTGGGGAGAAAAGATGCATTCAGTGACAGTTTGGGGAGAAATGGGTAGATTCCACTAAGCTGAAGGGAATCCCATATAAAGCTAACTTTACTCAAAAGAGGTTCCTTTTGGTGACTAAAACAACACTTAGGCTGTAACTGACGTTCCAGACAGGGAATGGGATACAGAAAAGAGCTTGTTCAGACCTATTAGAGAGCATAAAATGTGTCTGTTAGCAATTAGTAGCACAAGAGCAATTTTTTCCCATGTCAAGGAAAAAATTGACTCCTAGTTTTTAGTAATCCAGCCTAGAATTTAGATCAGAGAGGTAACTAAATAATCACTTCAAGGACTACTCCCAAAATCTTCTATAGTTCCACTCTGGCTATCACCAAATGAGCCCCTATCTAAGGGACTTTACAGTGCAGAGTTGAAGTGGCCTGCAGTATCAAATGAAACCAGAAGATTCACGTGCCCCTTGATCAGCCCTGCCTCTTAGGGTGTGTGCCTGAGCTGAAATTATTCTTGGGTAGGGTATGGACGTACAAGCATTAGGATTAAATGCACATGCTAGTGCTGGTTTCAGTAGTGTTTCTTTTATTTTCCTCCTCCAGTTTCTGCACTCATTTCAGGGACAGTCATGATTACACTCACGGAGCTAAAATGTTTAGCAGATGCCCAGTCATCTTATCACATCTTAAAGCCATGGTGGGACGTCTTCTGGTATTACATCACGCTCATCATGCTGTTGGTGGCTGTGCTGGCCGGAGCTCTCCAACTTACACAGAGCAGGGTCCTGTGCTGCCTTCCATGCAAAGTGGAATTTGACAATCACTGCGCTGTGCCTTGGGATATCCTGAAAGCCAGTATGAACACGTCCTCTAATTCTGGGACACCGCTGCCGCTTCCACTCCCCCTCCGAATCCAGAATGACCTCCACCGACAGCAGTATTCCTACATCGATGCCGTCTGTTACGAGAAACAGCTCCATTGGTTTGCAAAGTTTTTCCCCTACCTGGTGCTCTTGCACACCCTTATCTTTGCAGCATGCAGCAACTTTTGGCTTCACTACCCCAGCACCAGTTCCAGACTGGAGCATTTTGTGGCCATCCTTCACAAGTGTTTCGATTCTCCGTGGACCACCCGTGCCCTGTCGGAAACAGTAGCTGAGCAGTCAGTGAGGCCTCTGAAACCCTCCAAGTCCAAGACTTTGCTTTCATCCTCAGGGTGTTCAGCAGATGTTGACTCCAGCAAGCAGTCACTACCCTACCCACAGCCAGGCTTGGAGTCACCTGGCATAGAAAGCCCAACTTCCAGTGTCCTGGATAAGAAGGAGGGTGAACAGGCAAAAGCCATCTTTGAGAAAGTGAAAAGATTCCGTCTGCATGTGGAGCAGAAGGACATCATTTATCGGGTGTATTTGAAGCAGATAATAGTCAAAGTCATTCTGTTTATCCTCATCATAACTTATGTTCCATATTTTTTAACCTACATCACTCTTGAAATTGATTGTTCCATTAATGTGCAGGCTTTTACAGGATATAAGCGCTACCAGTGTGTTTATTCCTTAGCAGAAATATTTAAGGTCCTGGCTTCATTTTATGTAATTTTGGTAATACTGTATGGTCTCACCTCCTCCTATAGCTTGTGGTGGATGCTGAGGAGTTCCCTGAAGCAATATTCCTTTGAGGCATTAAGAGAAAAAAGCAACTACAGTGATATCCCAGATGTCAAGAATGACTTTGCCTTCATCCTCCATCTGGCTGATCAGTATGATCCTCTTTATTCCAAACGCTTCTCCATATTCCTGTCAGAGGTCAGTGAGAACAAACTGAAGCAGATCAACCTCAACAATGAATGGACAGTTGAGAAACTGAAAAGTAAGCTTGTGAAAAACTCCCAGGACAAGACAGAGCTGCATCTCTTCATGCTCAGTGGCCTTCCAGATAATGTCTTTGAGTTAACAGAAATGGAAGTGCTCAGCCTGGAACTTATCCCTGAGGTCAAGCTGCCCTCTGCAGTCTCACAGCTGGTCAACCTCAAGGAGCTTCACGTGTACCATTCATCTCTGGTGGTGGACCATCCTGCCCTGGCCTTTCTAGAGGAGAATTTAAAAATCCTCCGCCTGAAATTTACTGAAATGGGAAAAATCCCACGTTGGGTGTTTCACCTGAAGAATCTTAAGGAGCTTTATCTGTCTGGCTGTGTTCTCCCTGAGCAGCTGAGTACCATGCAGCTGGAGGGCTTTCAGGACCTAAAAAACCTGAGGACCCTCTACTTGAAGAGTAGCCTCTCCCGAATTCCTCAGGTTGTTACAGACCTCCTGCCTTCACTGCAGAAGCTGTCCCTTGACAATGAGGGAAGCAAACTGGTTGTGTTGAACAACTTGAAAAAGATGGTCAATCTGAAAAGCCTAGAACTGATCAGCTGTGACCTAGAACGCATTCCACACTCCATTTTTAGCCTGAACAATTTGCATGAGTTAGATCTAAAAGAAAATAACCTTAAAACTGTGGAAGAGATCATTAGCTTTCAGCATCTTCAGAATCTTTCCTGCTTAAAATTGTGGCACAATAATATCGCTTATATTCCTGCCCAGATTGGAGCATTATCTAACCTAGAGCAACTCTCTTTGGATCATAATAATATTGAAAATCTGCCCTTGCAGCTTTTTCTATGCACCAAACTACATTATTTGGATCTAAGCTATAACCATTTGACCTTCATTCCAGAAGAAATCCAGTATTTGAGTAATCTGCAGTACTTTGCTTTGACCAACAACAATGTAAGTAAATCAGTCCTTCCTTTTATTTAGGCAGACTTTGGAGGCTGTGCTGTATTTGCGGTGTGTAACACGGGGACAGAAAATGGTCTTTATGACATACTAAGCTTTCTCTAAGCTGAGTACATCCCTTGTGATCTTAGACAAAACACTGGACATCAATTTCCTTTTTCTTTTTTTAATGAGAGAAAGAGTTTATTTTTCACCTGGGTTTTGTTTTTCCTCTACTTAGTTGTGTATGTGGTGCTGGGGATCAAACCCAGGTCCCCTCATGCATGCCCAGTGAGTACTGGACTGCTGAGCCACCTCTCTAGCCCTGAACATCAGTTTCTAATGTTACTTATGTGAGTGGTCATGCAGATTATATGAAAAAAATATATGGAGTAACACAATTCAACAAATGTTAATTTTCTTTATTCTTTCTCCATTTTCTACAGAAACATCATAGTACAATCTTTTTTTTTGCACCAGAATTGAATCCAATGGTGCATAATCATTGAGCCACATCTCCAGCCCTATTTAATTTTTATTTTGAGACAGAGTATCACGAACTTGCTTAGGGCCTCAATAAATTGCTGAGACTGACTTTGAACTTGCGATGCCCACGTCTCAGCTTCCCAAGCCTCTGGGATTACAGGCATGTGCAGCACTTCTGACACAGTAGTTAACGGTATTTTAAACTGACTGACTATAGTAGAGCTTACTTTTTGTTTTGAAAATATCTTGAGGACATAGAAAGTTTGATAAGACTTTTCAGCCTTCCAAATCTGCCAACAAAGTTACTTTTATTTAAAAATGCTAAGATTATGAATTATTCATAAATCCTTCTGGAGAGACAGTAAAAAAAGACTTGAGATCTATATGAATATCCAGAAAGACAATTCAAAATGAAAGGCCTGTCTTTATAATGCAACACTGGGGCTTCTCAGAAACTTTTTCCAGCATCCATTTTAAAAATGAACCATAATTTGCAAGAGCACAGCCAAGTTAAGGAAAATGTAACTTCACTGAAACAAGAAAAAACAAAATAAATTAGTAGTTTCCTTGGTTAAAATGTGAGGGAGGAAGAAAAAGAAAAGAGGAAAGTCCCTGGTATTCTGAAGGACAAGAGAGCAAGGGTGATGTCCATATGGGGAGAAGGAGAGAATAAATCAGGCCTGCCAAGAGATGAAACTCATCTACCTCTGCTTGGAACATGCACTGCTGTTTTCTTCTATCCCACCTGAAAATGTATTATCTTCTAGTCTTTTTGTAATTCATATTATTTTGCTAAACATAGCTATGAGTGTGGGGTTGGCTAGTGAACATAATAATAATCAGATATTTGTTTTGAAAATCATAAATGCTAGGAAAATACTAGAAAATGGAGAGATGAGAAGAAAATATATGCTGAATCTTTAGAACTCTGAGACTATTCACATGTAAGAAAGGGAGCTCCATTAAGATAAATAAGAAATCTTTAGATTACAAAGCTTTGAAGATAATTTAGGATTCAGGTATGAGCACCTAATTGGCAGTTTCTGAGTACCCACATGCCTTATAAGGGAGTTGGGGACACAAGAATCTGATGGCTTTGGTTTCTCTAGTGGGAAGTGAGCTCTGCTTCCCACCAAGTCATAAAGTAGGGAGTCCTGATGCAGAACCCGTGTTGGGCAAGTCTCTCAGGTGGCCTCCAGATAACAAGCATTCACTGTCAGGGCTCACCAGGGTTACCTCTGCAGTATGTAATGGCTGTTACCACAAACTACAGCAACAACAAAAATCAAATAAATGTTTCTTTTCTAATCATATGTTTACTGCAAGGCTCCTCAGCACCTTTAACATGTAAAATGCACTGTGCTTCTCCAAGGGGGAGAGAGTGTGTGCAACATTTGCCAAATGTGTTTGAACAAGACACCTTTTTCCTAGTACCCTATGGGAGAAGTGTTCCATGAAACATGCCCTGAGAAGCTGGATGAGGACAATGTAAAAAGATAGAGGTCATGCGCAGGGGATCGCAATAGGATGCCCAGATGTAATAAGAGATGAGAGCATGTATAGCAAGGTGGGTCAGAACGGGGAGTACCTGGAAGTCTGCCCATCAAGTTCTTGTTTGATTCATCTGACATGACTAGGGTAAGACTAGAAAGCACTAGTTAGCCTGAACTGGTTCCTTCAAAGGAGGCGCTGGGGCACATGAAGGGTTGGGAGAGGGCAATCCCATGGAAAGGCTTAACCAGCTGTGATTTAAAACTAGGAATGTAGATTTTAAAACAAGAGAAAAAGACTCATATCTGAAAAGGCATCTAATCCAGAGTTTGCCAACCTACAAACTGGGGTTCAAATTTACCCACAGCCTGTTTTTATATAGTCTAAGAACAATAATGGTTCACGACACATGACAATTACATGAAATTCAAATT
This sequence comes from Aplodontia rufa, assembly GCA_004027875.1. Taxonomy (NCBI): domain Eukaryota; kingdom Metazoa; phylum Chordata; class Mammalia; order Rodentia; family Aplodontiidae; genus Aplodontia; species Aplodontia rufa. The sequence goes on from PVKS010002485.1 coordinate 9,479, forward strand.
TCATTGTCCAGGAATACATTCCATTCTTCTCATCAGTGCAATATTACAAAAAAAAAAATTGAACTTAATTGCTGTATTTTGAATTTTATCACTTAAACGTGCATGGAATTTTTTCCTCTCTCTTGTTACATAAGTATCTACATTATATCTTCAGTTTTTCCTTTTGGCCCACAAAGCCTAGAATATTTATTCCTCTGATCCTTTAAAGAAAATCTTTGCTTACCCCTACTTTAGGCTGCTGCCCTCATTTTGCCAACACTGAAACTGAGGTTAAGACCGACTCAGCTGAGGTCTAAGGCTTCCTGGCGATGGAGCTGTTTTGAGCCAGTTCTTGATTTGCTGTGCTTACATCTCACATGCATCAATCACAGTGATGCTCTGCAGGCAACAGCAGTATGTGTGATGGCGTGGAAGGTGAGAGAGGAAGAGGCAGGATCCATTCCTCTCCCAGAGATAGAAGTCATCTGATTATGGGGCATCATCTGTGATGGAAGCACAGGGTGTGGGAAAGGACTTAAAAAGGTGTGCTCAAATCAACTTCCACATTTGTGCATTTATTCCTTTTAAGGACTCAAAGCCTTCTAACCAGAAAGAAACGATGCAGAAATTCCTTCTGAAGGTCATCTATGTGACAGTGCTTCTTCTTGTTTTTATATCACTATTTAAAGCTAGAAATGCCAAGCCTTGTTTCTTGGAATGATTGAGTTTATGGGTTTGTTACCATGGCCTGTGCTACTGGGGGTACAGCTCAGTAGTAGAGCACCTGCCTAAGTATGTGCGAGGCGCTGAGTCTCATCCCCAGCACCTGGGAGCTGGCACGGAGGGAGGGGACCCCAGCCGCAGCCCCAGACTCACTTGCAGCAGCAGTGTTGTGGGACCTTCTGGCCTCTATTGACAGAAGTTAACTCCACTGCCTTGTGAAGCCCTTGTCCTCTACTGGGCGATGAAAAGTCCACTAAAATCACAAATTCAGTGATTTAAAAGAAGATGGGCGGTTATGTGGTAGCACCGGAAGCCAGACAGGAGAGCGAGGGAAGTGATTTCAGGGTAATTGCCCAGTAGGGAAATAAGTCTCATTAAGCAATGTCAGGATCTGAAGTTGACAGAAGACTTGGGGTTCCCCATGCAGCTCAGGTTAGGGCACTCTTCTTTATACCACCCATTGCAGACTAACTGTGTAATTGTTTAATGTCTCTCTCCCACTGAACCAGTGCTTCTCAATTGAATCTGGGACCCTTCAGGGGATATTTTTCTGGGGACATTGTTGGTACATAGAACTGGGGAGTTGAGTGGCACTGGCAATTGGTAGTAGAGACCAGGAATGCTGCTAAAACACCTGACAATGAACAGGATTGACCCACAGCAAGAATTATCCCATCCAAAAATGTCAACAGAACCAAGACTGAGAGGTTCATGGTAAGCCTGCCTTAGATGAATGTTCTGGAAGGCCATTGGTCTTGCTCATCAGTTCATCCCCTGTACCTTGCCAGGAGCCTGGCACTTATACAAGAAAGCACCAAGGACATAATTACTTATGACAAATGAGCCCATTCTTACTTGTTTTTACCTCAGCACCAATAGGCACCTTCATCCCTAAGCATACTTCACAGGCCTGAATTTTTCCCTCCGCGTGTACACCCCTAACCCTCCTCTGAGCTTTGAAAAGAACCACATCTCTCTGCCTCTTCATTTCTGTTTCATCTCGCTCCATACTGAAATCTACATATATAGATAGGCTTTCATCTACTCGTAAGAAGAAATCAATAAATGTGTAGATATTTTTCCTTTGCTTATGCCTACTATTTAGTATATCGTGATAATCTCTATTGAATGGTGGCCTTAGCGATGGTGATCTTCGGATTTACTTTCAAGGATATTCATCCCTGAATGTGTGTGAATGATATAGGAGAAGGGTGCTCATTCCAATATAATGAGCATTTTTAGTGTAGTTTGACTAATATTCAAGTTCTTTTGGAGGGTATTTATCCTGTTAAGGAGACAGCACATTCTGAATGTCTCCAAAAGCTTGTCCACCAGCAGCACTGGCTCAGTAAGTGTGCATTAGCCCATCAGAGGATGCAGGTTGAGCATCCTGTCACTTCCTGTACCCAGGAGCCTACACCATTTCACAGTATCATCGATGCTCTTGTTCCCACGTAACGTGTGGCGTACTGTGGGTGAGTTGTGCAATCCATCGGTGCCTGACCCAAACCCACCCTCAGTGGAGTGATGAGCTGAAGGGCATGTGTGACCTCAGCTTCTCTGGAGATCTCCCCACAATGAACTCTGCTTCATATGTGCACTGTGGTGCCCTTAGACGCTCACACACAATCTACGCACCATATAGGGGAGCAGTCAAGTGGGACAGATCTAGGAGTTGACCTAGTTTGCAGGCTCTTTTTCAGATTTAAAATTCCCTTCCTCTTATATGAATTATGCAGCTGGAACCATGGCAGTGCACAGGAAGAAGGTAAACACTTGGAGGTGTGCGTATGTAGAGGGAATTGAAATGTATATGTCTAATATCTTTTCATCTCTGCTTCTGTAACTTTAAAAAACAATCAAGTTTCAGTCT
>PVKS010002485.1:12153-117673 GCA_004027875.1 Aplodontia rufa
GGGGGGGGGGGGGGGGGGGGGGGGGGGGGGTGGCGAGAGTGTATGAAATAGCCTTGTGTCGGTTCTCAGGATATTTTTAAGGATGTTGCTCATTATATACACAGTAAACTATTTACAAGCACTCTTGAGAGTAATTTATTTCTGATCTAGAGCTCAATAATGATTATGATTCTCCTGAGTTACTGGCTTGTTTTTATCTTAGAGACAAAGAGTATATAAGTGTGTTTTCTTTGATCCTCTTGCAAGAGGGATTGGAGCCCAATCAGTTGCCCACCCGTGCACAGCAGAGCCTCCATGTTGGTAACAGCGTCGATCCTGGCTCCACAGATACTCCTACCCTACTTTTCCTACCCCTTTTTCATCTGCCTCAGATTTAGTACATTATTATGTGTACTCTTAGAAGCCCAAAGACATGTTTCGGGGAAAGGTAGCTAGGGTGTTAGTGCGCATGCTCTCCTAGACCATCAAGTCAATTTCACCATCTGCTTTTTTCCCCTTCCAGATTGAGATGCTACCAGATGGGCTGTTTCAGTGTAAGAAGCTGCAGTGTCTACTCTTGGGGAGAAATAGCCTGACGGATTTGTCCCCTCGTGTGGGTGAGCTGTCCAACCTCACTCATCTGGAGCTCATTGGGAATTACCTGGAAACGCTGCCTCCGGAACTGGAAGGGTGTCAGTCCCTGAAACGGAGCTGTCTGATTGCCGAGGATAGTTTGCTCAGTACTCTTCCTCTCCCTGCGACAGAACGTTTGCAGACTTGCTTAGATAAATGTTGATCAGAGACCTGTGCTGCAAAAGCATTCTTAAGTCTATGTCCCAGGGCTTTAGAAGAGAAATAAACTTTCCTAAATTATAAAGATGAAACTGGGTGATTATAATGCACCATAACCAAACACCTTACTAAAGCCACTCAACGTCAAGCCCTAAGTTAAACAGGTGAAAGCTATAAACATTGAAGTGGAATTTTGTGAATAATTGATCTTTAACTTATTGAGATGTAAGAAATGCACATTTAGGGTGGATGGCAGAATATGAAATTACTGAATCTTTACTTTGCAGTTTTACCTTTAGGATTATATAGGTTTCTTTGCTTCTCTTCCCTGTCCCCTTTTCTTATTTGCACACTTCTTTTGACTGACTTCCTATTTTAATATTTATCACCATGACCACAAAAACTCATCAGTATAAATTTCCTTGATGTATGTGCACCACTGTCTTTTTTATGTTCTTTTTTTTTTTAGGCAGGGTATATTATGCTTGGCAGAATTCCTGCTTGGCTTGATTTTTACTTCCTTTCCCAGCTTGCTTAAGTCTCCCTTAATCTGGTTTTCTTTCAACAACCATGAGGAGCCCTGAGAAAAATAGCCCCCTTTGGCCTTTTGTAGAACAGGAGCCGAGGTACATAGGACATGTTACCCTCAGGGTATCCTGAAAATTAATGTGCTTTCAAAATTTTCTTCTTATCTTTTATCAAAGCCTTTGTTATTCTTTATATTTCATATAAAATATATAAATTTTTCTATTGTATGATCTCGGGTTCCACATGTGTGAGAATAATTTTTGTAAAGTACAGACAACATATGCTTTTTTTTCTTAGGGACAGTTGAGAGGAAGAGAATCAATTTTATTTAGTTTTTCATGTAGCTTTCGTTGCTCTAACACTTCATTGTGTAGTGTCACAGTGTGGGTTCGAACCCCAGCACCACGTACACAATGAAGTATGTGATGCTGGGATTCAAACCCTGCATCCTTGCACATGCCAGGCAAGCCCTGTAACCGCTGAGCCACTGCTCCAGCCCCACATATGCATTTCCTTAAGAAGAAATAATTGTTCATTTTGGCTGTTTATGATTCTCATGTTTGTGTGCATTCTGCTCCAAAATGCTTTTGTACTCTGCAACTAATTACTTTTGGATAACAAAAGCCTGGTTTTTTGTGCCCTAAAGTATTTGGGGCTTTCCTTTTGAGAGGACAGCTACATCATCTACCTCTCCCTTCCCTAGTCTCTGCAATCGTACGGGTATAATTCTTCATTACTTACAAAAAATGGAGGGGAGAGCGACAGATTTGGATTCTAAAATTGATTTCAAAATACTTTGTAGGAATTTAGTAAATGTTAAAGCAACATGTTTTTTTCTCCATCTGCATGATCTCTAGATATGATTATAAAATAAAGCACTCAGCATCTATTCAGTGTCTAAGATGAGCTCTCAGAGCTCACAAAGATCCATTTAACTGAAATTCATCTCATGCCTTTGACTCTTGTGGAATACATTTTGTTCCTTTTTATAAAGAGCTTTGTGTTTGGCCTTTTATTATCATGCATATTGTTAAATGAATAAAATCGACTGACTCGCTTTTGGGAAATGTACATTTTTAATGTGTTTTTCTCAAATGGGTCTAAGCATTATGATGCCACCTCATTTTGGATAGAACTATGAACTAATCTATTAACTGCATCTAGAAAAAAAATTGGAAGACAGGATGGGAAAGGGTACTATAAACATTAAATTGTGGTGTGTGGTCGTATGTTTTCCTTGCTTTGTTCCAGAAGATGAAAGTGAGTCTTTAGACTATTAAAGTGCAGTAAATGTAGTTTCTCTCATCTGCCGCACAGGCCTGGACTGAAGTTCAGAGAAAAGAATTATTCACATCAAATGAGATTTTAGTGTATAAAGAATATTGAGCACCAAAAGCTGCCTAACATATTAGTGTTTATTCTGAATGGGAAGGAACAGTGTAAAAATATACTTCTTACCAAAACTTGCCTTTAACCAGAACACTTAAGTTCTCAGGGAACCAGGCATAACGATCGAACTTTCTTCTACAACTTCACAAAACAGATTCTACTGTATGCAAGGTTTTGTTATTTTCATTTTTTAAACATGTGAGTTGATGGTTATTTTAGTGTTTCACAGAATTGTCATGTGTACTGATTCCAGTGTTGGGTAAGATTTAGACAAAAAAAATGTGATACATGAAGAGATGTTTAAATGTTTAGGATGACATAATTAGCCATAATTTGTATTAAAATTCCTACCTTTTTCTATAGGAAGAATTTTCAAAACAAAATTAAGATTTGCTACGATTCGCTTGACTAACTAGAACTTCTGCATGGTTAGTCACTGATTCTGTTCAAGTGCAAAAGTCATTGGTTAAATCTTCCCTTCCTTATCACTTATATAAATTTCTGGAGGCAATTTGCTCACAGGACCAATAATGAACATACGTGAGCTGCTTTCCACACACTGGTGTATAGTTACTGGTGCAAACTGTGTTGCTCTTGATGTTATAGTCTTAAAATGTCTTTTTATTTAAATCTTATATACACCAGTGTTTAACTAGCTTTTGAAACAACGCAGCAGTGATGCAGTAAATAGTGACACTGCTGCTTCATCTATGAAAATACGGTGTTGAGACCACCTTTACTGCACTGTCAGAGCAGATCTTTATTTTGCAAATGTTGATATTCTTTTAAGAGATTTTAAAGAAAATGAAGTTTGCTAAATTATAATTATGATACTTTAATTGGCATTTGATTTCCAAGAGTGTATTTTTCAATATCTAAGTATAGAGGATTAATTGTAAAAAGTGTATGGCTTATAATAGAAATAGCATTAGTTCATTGTATTTGCATGCACACACACAGAGATTCACATATTCCATGAATGCAAATTGTAACTTATTAGCTTTGGATATATTTAATATTTTTTCCAAAATTGCAAGAAGTTATAGGTTAATGCAAGGATAGCAGTTTTTAAATTCATAACTTGTAAACACAGTGTTTTATTCCATTAGTTATGATATTTAAAAGAAAATCATAAGTGTTTTTGAGCATTCCCGAAAAGATATAGTGTTCTTTCCCTAACATCTGAGTGTCACATAGGTACTGTATTTTCATTTTTTTGTCCTCAGTTTTAACATTTTCCCCCTGAATGTCACCATATTTTGCTGTTACTTAACATTTATGTTAAAACAGGGTGAACGAGATCCTCAGGATCTCAGTGCTGTGACAGAGCTCCAGTAGGTGTGCTGCATTGATTTATTTGTATGACATTGTCTGATAGAGAAAAATTTGTTTCAGTTTGTTTCATGATTCAGTTTTTATATGTTTAAAATATTGTATAATATTGATGGGTTCATTAAAATAATCAAATAATTCTATGGAGTTGACATTGTCTTTACATCTTTATATGCTCACCCTATTTACATAAAATATTTTGTTTTCCTTCTGCATTCACTCTCCTTGTTAAATTTGATCAGCCGTTGTATAATAACAGAACATATCTGTGCTAAAGGATTGGCAGTGGCACCTGAGTGTTTTCTGAAAGGGGGCAAAGCCAATGCCTACAATTATACCTAGGTAGTTTTCCTTTATCCATCCCTATAGTATTTTGAGCTGATACTGTTATGCCTCCCAAAAGCATGAGGATGTAGCTATAGGGCCACTTTGTTTTCATTTACTATACATTACATCGGAATCTGTGTTTATTTCTCTCTGAAATAAGAGAAAGACTAGTGGAAGAGATGACACATTCTTCAGCATCCTGATTTGTATTCTGAGGGAAAAAAAATATATATATATACATATATGTATATGTGTGCATGTGTGTGTGTGTGAGTGTGTGTGTGTGTGTGTATAGTTGCAAAATGCCCTCAATATAATTATTTCTTCAGCTGGATGCGTAATGTGGAAGCAATGAAAAAAACGGCAGTCCTTTAATTGGTCTCTTCCTGTCTCTTGTCCATCACTTCTATAGTAGCAGATACAATCTACCAAGTATTTTTGGTAATGGACTATAGTTTCTTCAACATTTTTATATAAACAATTTCATCAACACTAAAACATTAAGACAAACTATGTAAAACAAAGTTTATGGCTTCCAATTGAACTTAATTTCATATTCAAATTTTGCATTTAACTATTATTTCTATTGCTGAGAAAAACAATTATGAATGCCTTCTGCAAGATGTACATTATATCTAAAAGAGATGGTGCAGTTTTTAAAATATAAAGGGTAATAGAGTTAGAATGGTTGTATTTGTGCACATGTTGTATATCAGCCTAAATATTAATGTACCAGAAAAAAATTTTTAAGGCTGCAAATATTTTGCTCCTTAGTAAAATTAATGGGCCAATAATAGAGATTTTTCTTTTGTTAGCTCACAGTAAAATCTAGCATTTATTATTTTATCTTTGTCACATACTTGGAAGTGTATATAGTTGGCTTTTGTTTCTGGTAATGAATTATTAGAAAATATGATTTTGTTCAATGTTTTGGCCCTCAAACTTAAATCCCTACTGAAACCCTCCAATTCAGTAGATTTTGGTAAATTTTACTGTTTCTGAAATACTTTTTGTGTAAAAACAAAAATTCAATTTTTATAGTAAATGGCAAATGAAAATGAAAAGAAGCTGACTGTGCTCATTTTTACCTGCATTCATTTGTCAGTGCCTAGATTTGAAAAGGAATTCCCTACCTCTCCCAGTACTACCCTGCACATTTGTACTATTAGTTACCAAATGATAAATTTTAGATTGTGAATCCCATAACAAGTATGAGATTTTGTTTTTTTAAAGAGAGGGACAGAGAGAGAGAGAATCATGTAGTTTTTCATGTGACTTTCGTTGCTCCGACACTTAGTTGTGTATGTGGGTGCTGGGGTTTGAACCTGCATACTCGCGCATGCTGGGCAAGTGCTGTAACCGCCAAGCCACCGCTCCAGCCCCAAAGTATGATTTTTCAAAATATGCAGCAATGGTCACAAAACAGCAAGCACTGGAAAAAGAGGTGAATTAATCCTAGAATGCCCTGGGGGTCTAGACAGGGCATGGACTCTCCCTCCTTCATGCTGGTTCCATCTTTCCAAGGGTTCCTCCGTGGAATCTTTCAGAGACAGATGCTGTGCAGTCAGCTTACCTCTCTCCCTCCCTCGTTGGCAATTGTTCCTCTAGTGTTCCTTTAACACGGAATAATGGACCAGATCAATAAAAACTAACTGCAAGAGAGGCAGTTTTGAGAAGGTTTAATAAAACTCCCTGAAAATTGAATTATTGGATAAAATATGCACATAATAGTTTGATGTTTTAGATCAAACACTTAATCTCTCTCTTGCGAGCACACACACGGTTTCAGGTCCACATTAGGAAACTCACATCCAGAACTTTTCTCTGCTGAAAAGCATACATACTGAACCAGATTACGTAGAAAATAGCTCTGTTTTTCCCTGAATATGCAGTAGTTGAAGCAAGGTGTTCCCCAGCCTCAGTGCCTTGGAGATGGGAAGCACCGGAGGGAATGCAGAGATGCCTGTCTTAAGGCATCATCAGCAACCTTTCAGGGAGTGGTAGATGTTTGAGAGCTGGACCAACAGCCCATCACTACCAGCCTCCCAATCCACTGCATCCCCCACAAACACAGCAATCCCTGTGGCTTCCTAAACCTCTCTTCACATCCGTATGTAAAAACGGCTCTCACAAACGTGGTGAAGGTCTTGACTGTGGGAGAGAGGCTGTGTGGATGCGGCTGAAGGAAGTTCCTCCGGAGCCGCAGCTTTTGTTCTGGTTTCTGCTTCTCCTCTGGACACTTCCTACCTGGTGTTTTTCAGTCCCCCTCATCTCTGAGGTCTAGAAAAAGGCAGTTTATTCAAAAGGTGCAAAGTCAGCCCTTGAACCCAAGCTCCATATTCACAAAAGAAGGTGACATCACATGCTGGAGGATTTGGAAAAAAGCCATTTTTAATGTAAAGTACAATTCTCTCTTCACCCGCTGTTTTCTCGTCTTTCTACTGTTGGGTTACGTCAGTCTCCCCTCTAATCACTAACTGTTCTATAGTGCAGCCTGTCTGCTACAGAGATTTGCGAAAGCATCTCTTTCAGTGAGTATCTTAAATTTTGTATGCTTTTTTACACTTGCCTATTGTTCATGTCTCAGCCCACATCATTTTTACTCTCTACCTCCCTCTGCTGCTAAGAGGAATATAAATCAAATGGACGCATGCCCCACAGCACCCACTAGGAAATATAGCCCCAGGTTCTTTCTTTTGGGGAAATAACATTCATGCTTACCTTATCAGAGCAACAGATTCTTCCTGCTTTTCATTAATGTCACATGCCCTATCCAGTCCCATTTCCTCACTCACTATTCACTTCTTAACCCACTTCTGTCCAGCTCTCTGCAGGTCCCATATTCTGTTCCTCTTGGTAATTTCTCTTACAGACTACCAATTATTTGCCAAGTACAGTGACATCTCCCTCCCAGCCTCCACAGGCAGAGGGGAAATGTGCTTTCCTATGTCCTATCAGAGTGCTGTTATCTTGGTCAACCTTCTTACCCTTGAAACAAGGGCCACAACTCTGGGTAAAACACCACATTGTTATAAAGCAGCCCTGACACTAGAAGAGTGGTTTTGAAGCCTGGTCTCTTTTTCCTGATGTGGTCCTAAACCACAATGTGCCAATCTCCTGCTTTTCTACGTAGTGTTGTCTTGCCTTGCCTTTACCAAATGCACCCCCCACCCCAGTGAGGTTTTGAGAATTTGTTGTCCCTCACTTAATCCCAGTGAGTCCATCTCAAATTAGATGATGCTGGAGATGTGGCTCAGTGGTAGAACACTAGCCTGGCATGCATGAGGCCCTGGGTTCAATCCCTAGCACCTAAAAACAAAAAAAGTAGATGCACATAGAAAGCCCCATGCACTGCCTGACACCAAGACCAGCTGAAGTGTGTGTTCCTGGATGGTTAAGGGATTAACACCACTTTTAAAAATATGCTGTGTGTTTGGTAAAGGTAGGAGGACTGGGCTTCTATTAGTAAAAATCAGGGAACTTTATGTCAACTATCTTCTTCCTTTCTTCAGAAACAAAATTCTAGCAAGAGTTTCTATCAACCCAGTGGAGAACCTTCAACTTCCATAAGAAGCCCAACTAACATGGGGGTCTATAGTAGGAGGAATCATTAGTAGGGGGAATCATGGGATGGAGGGGGAAGATCACGAAATGGCATCTGCCTTGGTTTGCACTGGTATTATGCATTTGTTCCTAATTGTATGGCAATGATTCCCTCCTAAATGTAAGACATCTTGAATGAATAAAAAAAGAAAGGAAGGGAAAAAAGAGTAGTTTTTAAGCATGATTGATCAGAAGGACAGGTAAGGATTGGGGCTGTAGAGGGAGTTCTCACATCCCACAGCATTTCCGTCAATCATCTTCAACTGACAATCTCTTCTCCCAGGCCCCACAAGAACCTTACTCTCCTGGCTCCTATCTTCTCCAGATCTCTTACTCCCTCCAATCTATCTCTATCTCTATCTCTATTCTCTACCTCCCATGCTCTGTGTGTGTGTGTGTGTGTGTGTGTGTGTGTGCATGCACACACACACGTGCTGTACAGCCTTCCACCAACCATGTACTCCAAGTTTACAGCTTATATATCCTCACCTATCACTAGGTCCCATCTTCAAGAATATTAAATACCTATTATTCCAACTACAATGCTTTGGTTTATTTCAGTTGTCAAGATTCTCCCTTCCTAGAAGGTAGTTTCTGGTCACAGTTTCAAATCCAAAATGAGACATTTAATTCAATATGATGAATGGGAGCAGGGCCTATTTCCATCTCTCAGGCTGGTAACCTATGGAATTGCATATGGAAGCCTGAATTAGGTGGATCTACATTTCTAATTATTCTAATGACATTTGTCACTGCTTGTAGATTATCACCTCCTGGCACCCATTTGAATGAACCAACCTTTAGATAAACTCAGCTTGGCGTGCAGGTAGGTGCCTTGTTCCTGACCGTACTATTCTCAATGGAAATTAGTAAGTGACCACTGTGGGGTGAAATTCTAAATTCTTCACAGATATCAAGTAGGTGGAAAGGTTTCTCTTCTGGAGTTTCTGAACTGCACCACTAGGGGGGACCAAATGCCACCTGTGTGAAGGGATTCTCAATTGGCTTCCTGTCCTTGTTTTTTTAGGCTTACAGTACTGCATACATTGCTCAGATCCTTTGAAGCAGGAAAAAGAACAGTGATCTGTCACTTTTTCAAGTCAAACTGTCCTTTTCATATTAAATTGAGCCTTGTTCAGGTAGTTGCTCTGCAAAATGGGAAAACCTAAAAAAGTTGCCAAGAAGAAAACTTGATTGAGTCCACATTAAGAGGCCTGGGGAAAATTTGCTTGTTATATCAAGGCAGAACCACCCACATCATGAGCCTCATTCATGGTTGCAAATTGATAAAGAATGAAAAAAATCTAACCCTTTAGTTCATACTCTCTAAACTTGGAGACTGTCATTATAAAAGAAAGTAGGGGACAATAGAAACTTCACTTACTACCCACTGTGTGCCAGATACTCTAGGGCTTTCCATGTGTGCCATCTCAATCCAACCAACTCTGTTAGATGTAATGTTCCAGTTTTACAGGTGAGAAAGCACTCTTAAAATTATAACTACCCCTGGGCCTCACAAGTGCTCATTAAAGAAGGAATCTTATCTTTTGGGCCTGTTTCTACACAGATTTAGTTGAATACTTAGCATCAGAACTTTTTCCCCTCCTCCCCACCTTGGCATTTTAAAAACTCAGGTTTTCAGAGCTCTGTGGTCTCTTTTATGCCTACTGCTTCTTACTGTTCCATATCTACCCAAGTTCCTGTCTTCTCAGCCAAAGGGTCACTTTGTATACCTTTCATTTTCTTCCTCATCCTCCAATATAGTTCTGGAACCATGGAATTTTCCAATGAAAAAGACCGTAGAGAATTTCCTGAGAAAGGTTGAGAGGCTTGTGGTGATCTCACCCCTACTGGCCAACATGGCACCCAGGTCTCTGCCTCCCCCTGGAGAGAGCTCTTTTCATTCTCCTTAACTGGCTCTAAAATACAAAGATAATATGCATTTAACCAAACCCTAGTGGAAAAGCCAGGACTGGCACCCACATCTCCTACCCAACTCCGGGTCCAGTTCACCCTCCAACAAACAGCTTTCGTTTTAGTTATGCCCCCTTGCGGGGCACTGTTGTGCACTGTTGAGCCACACTTTGGGTTTTTGTCCCCATTTCACCTATAAGCAAACTAGGTCTGAAAGAGACACCTTCGATACTTATCAATATTGAGAAATGCTAAGGCATTTGCCATAGGTGTTAATAATGTCACTATGCTTAAAGTATAGTAAGTAGGCATGAGCTCCATTGATGAAAAACAGGTTCAGGTAGGTTAAGTAGTGTACAAGATTATTTATTCCTTCACGGAGCAAGCCCTTGCCAGAGCCACATTTTGAATTAGAGACTCTGGCACCAAATCTCTACTTTAAATATACTGCACACAGCCAAGGCCATATGTCAATCAGGTGGTGCTTGTTAGCACAGCCTACGATATTGTCATCTCACCCAGTTTTCTGTCCTTTATAATGGGTAGAGTCTGTATATTCTGGGAAAGAATTGATACACACAATGCCTGCACACACAGATTTAAGCAGTTTAGAATAAATATGTCATCCAAATGACTGGTTTTAAGCTTTGTGGTTATTTTTGAACACACATAGCTTTTATTTTCATGTTTTAACCTAGATCTACGAGCATATTTGCTCTCATTAGAAGAACGGAGTGTCATGCAAGATTTCTAACCCTGAGGCTGATGTTGGATAAAAAGACTCCAACCTATTAAAAAGGGCTGTTAATACTTTGTGTCATTTTGTTTCAGGTTGCTGTGAGCCTCGCAGTGTGGGTTTTATTAGAGCTTTCTGATTTATTATAGGAAAATGCTGGCAGGCATTTTTGACTTGCAAAATGAATTTCTATCACAGTTCAGGGATAAATTCATTCTTCTGCTGTTGATTGGGGCATGAGGAGGAAAGACAAGTTATGCTGTCCTTGTTGAATGTGTGCCATGTTCCAGATAAGAAGCTGTGTTCCTCTGGAGATGATGCAGTGGCCCTGCTTTGTCTCCTGGCTGACCGCACCACTAAGCATGGAGGAAGCCTCAGTCCAAGTTCTAACACCCTGCTGCCTTGCAGCACTGGCTCACATGGTATTTTCCCCACTTATTCAAAATTCTGGCCTTTCCAGGCATGTGGCAAGTCAGGCTACCACAAGTCACCTGGCTCATCTGCCTCCAGAGCTGATGGGTACAGAGAGAGGGTCTGCAGCTCTGAGGGGGTCTCCCTGCCAGCTCTGTTGAGCTTTGCTGATAAAATCGAAGCAGCTTGGCTGGGACTTTGCACAATCACATGAGTTGTTTTGGTTTTGTTTGTGTGTTTTTGTTTTTTTGTTTTGTTGTTGTTTTCTAGAAGAAAGAAATTGGACCTTCTTTCTTACTTTTTTCTTTTTGGTAGTGAATATAAACTCTCTGGCTACAAGAGAGTGTCCAGGATTTTCTTACGAGGCTGGAAGTGAACCAAATGGTGTTGTGTTGAACAGTCTGAGAAGGCCCCAACTGAGCTGGTGACTGGAAGGGCCTGGGAGAAAGTAACAGTCTTCTCAGGGTAAGCTGTGACTCAGGGAATTTGATGGTGACACCAGAGGCTCTCAAAGGAAGAGAAAATGGGTTGCGCTTCAGCACCAGCCCCTGTGATCCTGCCATTTCCAGGGATCTGCCTTTATGCCAGTGTGCCCAGGGTTCCACGCCTGAGCGCAGTCAGCAGGTGCATTTACATGTTCTCTAGGGTGCCTTCCAACTCCCATATTCCGATCTCCATAAAATGCTGACTGTGTGGGCAGTGTTGATCAGGGCTAACACTGAGTAATTGTCTTAAGAGCTCGAGTGTGTCATACATTTCTTTTTTCAGCTTTCGAAATGATTCACATGAACAAAACTCTTCACTGAAGGACCTGAAGCACAATAGCAAGTGCAGGAAGACGGAATTATCCTAAGGGTTGCTCCATAGGGCCTCCCCATCCGGATAGAAAGGTACACAGTGAAGAGAAGCTATGTAGAACAGCACGGATAGGAACCTTCCCAGCAGGGCCTGCACAATGCTCAGGTTATGGTTCCCGGTGAAGAGAAATGTCCTGAGGTTGCACAGGTGATCAGGTGACCTGTGAGGAGCTTCACCTTCTTGGGTTTGAAACCTAAGGCTGACCCTGCAGCACTGACATCCTGCCTGGGCTCTGACCTGGACAAACGGGTGTCTGCAGTTTGCCGTTCTCAGGTTTCTCTTCCTTGGGGCTCTGGACCCAAGTGTCAGGTCAGCTAACAAACTCCTAGCTAGACAGACACACCTCCAGGCTTGGGTGCAAGGGAAGTGCCAGCTTCTGCCTAGACTCAGGGTACAGCCCTTCCAGGGTCCAGGTTCCAGGGCAGGATATGAGCCATCAGGCTCATTATCCATGCACTGCACCGTCTTGGAGCTGTGTGCCAAGTACTGCCTCTGTGCTCTGCTGCCCAGGTCAGGACTGCTCCAAGCTTACGCCTAGACTCCTCTGTATCTGGAAGAAGAGAAGGCAAGACAGTTGTCTTGGACAGAGCCAGGCTGTCATCTGGCTGCCTGGAAGGCATTCATCTCCAAGCTGGATTATGGCCCTGTTTTCATCAGTAAAAGCTACCCTGAGCCTCAGTTTCCTCTTCTGCAAACTTTTTCCACAAGTATTGAGTACCTGCTGCTACACAAATGCTGTGTTAGGTACTGAGGACACTTTGGGACAAACAAAACTTATGAGCTCTTAGCAATACTCCATGAGGTAATATATGCACGGGGGTGGGGAGATGCACACCTCCAGTTAACTCTAATGAATTTTCCACCAAGGACAGAATCTTTGAAAGCAAGCCCTTTCCATCTTCACCTGTGTAATGCACTTCTCTCTGCCTGGAGGCTCTTCCTCACTCTGCCTACTCACTCCCGTTCACCCTGTTCTCAGTCACATCTTCAGTGCAGCACCTCCCCAGTCAGGTCCATGCTTATTTAGGTCCCCTATTGTACATTCCCATGGCAAGTGGCACTATGCTTTGAGGCATTCATCATTTAGGTGACTACTGCGTCTCTAATGTCTGTTTCGCTGAGTAGACTATAAACAGCGTACACAGCATCTATGTCTACCTGAAGTCTCACACCCAGCTTTGAAATTCTACATAAATGCCCAACAATCCAATTTGCCGACATTCCGAGTAAGAAAATTGCACTGAGCTGGAAAAGAATAATCTGACCCATCAGGAGCACAAGAGTCCTCTCCTTCCTCTTCTCTCTTAAAACAAAGATGAGGGATGGCCAATAAACAGGGCATCCACATCTCCTTGGAAGCAGCAGGTAGCCAAGTCAGAGTACAAAGCATGGTGTGTTGGGTTCCCCATTGTTAAGCATTCAGCCGGCACCCACTCACGCGGCCCAAATACAAGGCAGTCGGAGCTGTCTTGATACCATGTGCCATGGGTGCCCCGCCTCCTCTCACCCCAGCCAGTGGAGTGATTCAAGATTGACGTCTTGTAACTATAGACAGTAGAAGCTTGAAAAGAAAGAAATTCAAGCCCACAAGACTGCAATGGTGTCAGTGGTAGAATGTAATCATGTTGACATTTCACTCTGTCGCCTGGTATGAAAGAGGCCCTGAGACTCAGTACCTTGGAGACAGAATCTTGGCCACCATATAGCCATTTACATGTGACTCCCTAGAAATGTGAGTATTCTTGCCCTTTTGTGCCCCGTGGGATTTAACAGAGCAGCAATGTGAACTGACCCGAGTGGTTTTCTTTTGGTCAGAATCCAAACGCTTCAGGCAGTGCTGGACCTCCCACGGGAATTCTTGCAGGCCCCCCATGGAGCTACAGGGCACCCCTCCATGCCATGCCTTTCCAAGCTCCAGGCCTTCATCTAGGCCGTGGCCTCCACCAGAAGTCCCTTCCTTCCCTGTACAAATATCTGCCAAACCTCAATTCATTTTACAATACTAAGGTGAGACATTTCATCTATATCATCTCTGACCACCTTCTTCCTTCCTCCAAATTGGAGTCAGTTGCTTTTATTCCTAACCCTTAAAAAATACAGTGAGGATATTAATCAATTTCCCCCTCACTAAACTGATGACAGAAACCAAATCTTATTAATACTTTTATCCTCTTCAAATAGTATAATGCAGCATATTGTAAGTACAGAATGAATGAAAACCAGACAGCCTGTTATTGGCAAGGTATGACCTAGCCACTGGGTCAGCTAGAACGTAGAAGGGCAAGTTTATATGCCAGAAACTTTTAGTAGATTCTTTTGTGAACAGACTGTGGAAACATTGAGAAGTCATAAAAGGAAATGGCATTAGGAAGGAATAACTTGAGTACACTCCTCGATAATATAGGAGGTACAATGAAGCTAAACGAAGGAAATCTTGGACCCATTCTCCAGATGAGGAAACTGAGACTTGGGAAAGTTATGTGATTTGCTAAAGGACACGTGTCTAATAAGCAAAGAAATCTGAGGTAGAAGCCAAATCTCATTTCAGAGTTTGCATCCTTAAATACTGTGCAAAATCTCAATCAAATCTGCAAACAACATTTTGAACAAGGGCCCTTCAGACCTTCAGGGAATGCTCTCCCAGCTGTGTTAATCTGAATCCAGAATATCACTATTCCTCACTGGGCCTCAGTTTTCTCTTCCACAAAATGAGAAGACTTGAATAAGTTCACCCTAAGGCCACTTACTTGTAGGCTGTGAGATGCTGATTCTCTGCAGATTACAAGTGGACTTCCTAACCTGGAAAGAAATTGGAGAAGAACATAAGTGCACATGTGTATTTGTTCTGAAAAAGTTTTTTTTTTTTTTTTTTTTTGAGAGAGAGAGAGAGGGACAGTGAGAGAGAAAGAGAGAATCAATTTTATTTAATTTTTCACGTGGCCTTCGTTGCTCTGACACTTCGTTGTTTACATGATGCTGGGGTTTGAACCTGCTGAGTCACTACTCCAGCCCCCTCTGAAAAACTTTTAATGTCCTGCAGTCATAACTCTTCACGTACAAAGAAGCTGAGAAAATTTATCTTAACAGTTTGATCACACTTCTCAAATGAGTATTTAAAATAGACTCAGGTCAGGTGTGGTAGTATAGCCCTGTAATCCCAGTGGTTTGGGAGGCTGAGGCAGAAGGATTGCAAGTTCAAAGCCAGCCTCAAAAGCTTAGCGAGGCTCTAAGCAACTTAGAGGCATCCTGTCTCAAAATTAACAAATTTAAAATTGGGGGGAACTGGGGATGTGGCTTTGTAATTAAACACACCTGAGTTCAATCCTGGTACCAAATACATACACACCCTCCTCTCAGGCACCAAAATATAACCTTTCTGAACTCACTGAACATTTCATCTGAATGATCAACTTAAGTCACAGCAAAGTTTCCACTCACTCTCTAGGCTCCAAGGAGTTCTGAATCTCACCAAAATAAAGTTTAGCAAGGCATTATGCAAACCTGCAGCACCCCACCTTGCCTTACCCATCACGTAAGCCTCAGACACACATTCGATTCCTTGACTTCAGGCTGAGTGTCGGGGTGGAATGCATCTGAAAACGTCTGGATTGGAAATGAACTCTGAAACGAAAAGATCCCACTCACATCACTGAACAACATCCTTCTGGCTGGGGGTCTTGTTTTCTCATCAAATCTGTGCAATAACTCCTTTGATTTGGCTTTCATTTGGAATGATCCGCCTGCTGCCATTTTCTGAAGCATTCAGAACAAGATACAATCTCATTCTAGTCAGCCACAGAGTGGACCTTTTAGAGCATAAAGAAACATCTGTCCTCATCTGTGGTACTGGAAAAGGAATTTTCAGTAGAGAACTTTGTAGGACACTAATGCCTTTAAAGGGTAAGAAATCCACTTCTGACTGAAATCCTGATAAATACATCCAATATTTTCACCTTACATACCATTTTTTAAAGAGCATTTTAAAGGCCACTGTAGCAGAGTGGTTTAATGAGACTATAATTTGTACATTTAGCCAGAGCTGGGTCAAATACTTAGTCTACCATGGGTCTGCTATGTAATTTTGGAAAGTTATTCAACCCTCATAATTGTAGGTTATCTCAGGGGTGGAAAATATAATACTAGTATCTACCACAAGAGATAATATTTTCAAAGAGATGGACACATAACACAGCACTAAATGAATATCAGTTTGTGTCCTCCTTTGTTGCTGCTGCTGTTAATATGAGGGACAGTTGGCCTGTTCCTAATGCAGCTGCAAGAACACGGGATTTGGAATTAGGGGACCTGAATTCACATGCCATCACTGCCACTTAGTCATATGACCATGGGAGAATCACCAAATGCTTCTCAATTCAGCTTTCTCAACTGTAAAACAGGGAAAATAAAAATAGCTTACTTATCAATAACAGCCCTGAGGTTCAAATGCAGTGACTGATGTGAATTTACACCTAAGCTCTGTATGAATGCATTATTTTTGCTATTGTTAAGAGTTATAGACTGAATGTTTGTGTCTCCCAGAAAGTCATACATGAAACTCTGTCCCTCATGTAATGGTTTTAGGAGGAGACCTGTGGGTGTTCAGGTTTAGATGAATCATGAAGGGGAGCCCCTAATTTGAAATGAAGAGTTCTTATAAGAAGTAATTAATAGCTCACTTGTGTGTGCCTCTCCACTCTGTTTGAAGTAAAGATACAGCTAGAAGCCAGACATCTACAAGACAGGAAATGAATTTGCTGGCACCTAAATTTTGTGCTTCTTTGCCTCTGGAATGGTGAGAAACCAATGTCTGTTGTTTAGCCACCTTGTGTGTGGTATTTGTTATTAGGCCTGGATTGACGAGGACCATTAGTAACAGTACCATTACTGAAGAACATATCTAATTTTTTAGATTTAGAAATTTTCATTTATAAAAATCCTACTGAGTGCCCAAGTGATTGTCACCAATTTCCACTGAGTCACAGAAGTGAGTCTCTGGATGGACTAAGGTCGTTCCTAGTGCAGAACATCTGTCTTCCAACAAACACGATCGTCACTGTGTCCTGGTCTCTGTGAACATTTCAAATGTGTCCTGGTCAAGAGTCAGCATATTTGAAGAGCTGCTGAGAGAGAGAAAGCCTGTCAACTGGCCTATTTGGGGCTGTTTTTGATATCGTACATGTTAGTTTTTCTGATTCCATCTCCCTTTCCATCCTAGATCATTCAAAACAACCGGGAATTCAGCCACTCTCTGCCCTCCTGGGACCTGATGCCCTTTATCCTTTCCCCAGGAAGAAGTCACTGGCCTTGGGATTTTTTATTTCAGCCTGAATTTCATCTGAATCATAGCTTTCCAGCTAAGTCACCTCAGGCAAGTCACATAATTGTTCTATACTTCAGTTTCCTTGTCTGCAAAATGAGGAATAATGGCCCTCTTCCAAATTAGTTGAGATTGAGATAGCATTTAAAAATTCTTAGTCACATCCAACATGAATAGGTACTCATCAGCTTCACTTCCCCTTCCTTGATCCTTCTTCTTACCCATTTTTCAGACACTGTACCTGATGACTGCCTCCTCTGGAGTCGTAAGTGCAATGACCACCAACAAAATCAACCAAAAATTTCCCTGGGGCAAATCAATATTCCTAAACTAGAACTCTTGCCCCAGGTCTTTACAAATGCTTAGAGCTTGAGGGTATCTCAGTAAAAGCAACAGAATGTTGAATGTAGTTGTTAAATGAGTACAGCCATGTACCATATGACAATGTTTCCATCAATAATGAATTGGGGCCCCACAAGATCATATTGCCGTCTTAGCTTGCATAAGAGCACTCTATCTACGAAGTTCAGGCAACAATGAGATCTCTTCACCTGCTTCAGACTGTGTTAACCCAGTGTTAAACAATGCACAACTGTATTTGAAGGGGTATGTGAGTGTGTGTAAGAGAGACAGAAAGACAGAACTTGGATATCCACGCAGTACCTCCAGTGGATGTACAAAAATAAATAAAACTACATATTTTCTCTGCTTTTGTGTTCTTTTGAATTTTGCATCATGTGCCTGTATTTCTATTTGAAAATCAATCACTTTAAAAATGTTATTGAACTTGGAGTGCATTCTTGATTTAGGCACTCTCGTAAGAGTTTCCTAATGCCTTAAAGATTAACACAGGCTCCAAAACTTTCTAGTACATGGACAAGGAATTGTGATTTTTTTTTCTTGCAGTACTGAGGATTGAACCTGGGAATACTCTATCACCCGAGCCCTTTTCGTTTTATTTTTTATTTTGAGACAGACTTTCCTTAAATTGCCCAGGCTAACCTGGAACTTGCAATTCTCCTGCCTCAGTCCTCAGTCTCCCAAGTGGCTGAGAATACATGTGTTTTAGTCAGGTTTTGTTTGTTTGTTTGTTTTTACCACTGTGACTAAAAGGTCTGAGAAGAATAATTTAAGAGGAAAAGTTTAGGGGCTCACAGTCTGAGAGGTCTCAGTCCATAGAAGGCCGGCTCCATTCCTCCAGACTCAAGATGAGGCTGAACATCATGGCAGAAGAGTGTGGTAGGGGAAAACAGTTCAAGGTATGATTCCAGGAAGCAGAGGGAGAAACTTCACGCCAGATACAAAATATATACCCCAAAGGCACATGCCCAATGACCCCCTCCTCCAGCCACACCCTCCCTGCCTGCAGTTGCCAGTTAATCCCTATCAGGGATTAATCTAGAGCTTGGGGTATCTCAGTAAAAGCAATCCCCCTATCAGGGGATTAACTCACTGATTGGGTTAAGGCTCTTATAACCCAATCGCTTCACCTCAGCCTTTTATTATCGTCTCACATATTGAGCTCTTAGGGTACACTTCTCATCCAAACCACACCAACAGGTCTGTGCCAGGGCACCAGCACAACTTTGATTCTGTAACCCAAAAGCCACTGTGAGAGCCAGAAGCAGAGGTTCAACCACGAGACCTCCTTACCACAGTGTCTGTAACCCCTTATCTCAAGGTTTACAAAGTAGCTATTTGTCACCAATAATGGTAGCAATGTACATAGAGAGTTTACTGCATCCCAAGCACAGGTCTACCTAGATCCACCATGACCTCGAGTTGCTTCTCACAGCAGTCTTCTTAGATGAGTCAGGTTTCATCTACATTTTACATGTTAATACAATTAAGTCTCAGAATTTCCTCGATGGCAAGGGACAGAGCTGAGATTCAAACCTCTTATTTAAGTTTATTATAAAAAGCATGGTACTGTTGTGTAAGGATTAAATAAATTAACATAAAGTGCTTAGAACAGTATTGGTTTTGGTCAGAGAAGAATTTTATAAGCTAGAAAACATCATTGAGCTCACAAAGTACATGAAATCATTTTAATAAACTGAAGTGAAATTAAGGTTCCATTAATCTATGACTACAAACTCTACATTTTTCTAGATAGCATTCCCTTTGTTTTTATGTTCTTTGTGTGCTATTTCCTAGAAGACCTCCTGCTACATGATTTATAAATTAAACTTTATCATAGGTGGTAAATATGTATAGAAAAAACAGTATATATAGGATAAGGTAGTATCTGTGGTTTCAGGCACCACTGGGGGTCTTGAAATATATTCCCCTTGTGGTTAAGGGGGTCACCATACTGTTGGTATTATGGGATGTTTCCTTTGTGCTCTTTACTGGACAATGCTTCCACCTGTAGAGACGAGAGCAGGTGGAACACAGGGAAACTTTGAGATCCTTCCTGTTTCTTTAATGTCCTAGAGGAGCAACTGTGTGACTTCTTGCTGCTTAAAGTAAAAGGACAATCAATATCTGAGGCTGACTGGCTGAAAATCACCATTTCTCAAAAACAAATAGCATTTTAAGTGAAAGGGAAAACACCATGTATTGTCCCCAGAATTGTACTGTCCAACATGACCACCACTAGTCATGTGGCTAGTAAAGTCTTTGAAATGTGGCTTATATTTTTTTAAGAGAGAGGGACAGTAAGAGAGAGAGAGAGAGAGAAATCAATTTTATTTAGTTTTTCATGTGGCTTTCTTTACTCTGAAACTTCATTGTGCACATGGCACTAGGGTTTGAACTCACGTACTCACGCATACCAGGCAAGCACTGCAACCACTGAGCCACCCACCACTCTAGCCCCTGAAATGTGGCTTAGTGAATAGAGAAGTCCTAAGGTATTAAATTTAAACAGCATTTCAAAAAAATCAATCAAAAAGTAAAATACATTAATCTTTTTATACTTATTACCTGTTGAAAGGGGTAATATTTTTATTACTTTGAGTTAACTAACACTATTAAAATTAACTTTATCTATTTCTTTTTACTGCAGATACTAGAAAACTTCAGAATATGTAGCATCCATTAAAGTTCTGGTGGCAGAACTAATCTAGAATAAAGCTTACATTTAACTTTTACCTGATCCTTTTGTCCCTTGTGCCCTAGAAGTATTAATACATAAAGTGACTAAATTCAAGTATAGAAATAGGTACATTTACTACGTATGCACTAAGAATACAAAGATTAATAAAGCAAACTAAGATTCATTAAGCCCCATTGTCTGCCAAGCCTAGCATTCCTACAAGAGCGTATTATGATTTCCACTAGGGATTCACCTTCAGTCTTCAAAGACTCCTCTATTCAGGATCTCAAAAGCTTCCCTAAACTGATAGGAGCACAAGCTCATCTCATGGTCCTCTCTACACTCTTAGACATTAAATGTCCTTATTCTAACTCTAGTGTCAAGCTATCCTAAAAAGAGAACATGGAAGCAGGAATGAATGTACAGATCTGTATTGAATGTCCCAGTGCCAGGACCTTTCTTTACCTTTAAATTTGTGAACCATTAAAATCCCTCTAAATAACAGACCCAACTGCAAAGAGATAACAGTATCCATGCTAGGAAAGCCCAGAAATGGACTATTTTCCTTCTCAGTCAGCCCAACTTCTTTTGTTCTTGAGGACAAAAGCAGCAGCCCTTTAAGGGTTATTAAATTTGATAAGTTCAGTTGTCTAATAGGTAACTATTAGAAGAACTTTGCTTCTGAGGCTGGTTCCAGGGCCTTCACTTTTGGATATTGTTTCCCTGAAAAAAAGCCATTAAGGCTAACACTCTTCCTTCCCAGGGTAAGTTATGAAAACTATTATTCCTTTTCCCAAATCTAGCCATAAAAACCTAAAATTGGTACCCTTTGTTTTACCTTTCTCTGTAAGAATTGGCTGTAAAGAAATTCTCAGGCCTACTTGTTTTGTTTATACATTAGAAGCACTCCCTCCACTTCTAAAAAAGTTCCTACCCTATACCTGGAAGGAAGGAAGGCTACACAGAGAAGTGAAGAGGAATCTGAACAGACAGGCCTTACTGACACCCCCCCCCCCAAGTCAATATTATTAGCTCATACCCTTTTTTAACGAATCACATCTCTACACTACTATCTATGCATCATCAAACCTAATTATAAAATGGACGGTTTACCCTAGGTCTTTGGTCTTCTTTTCAAAGGCTCCCGCGTCCTGTAAAACTAAGATCAAATAAATTTGTAGTGCTTTTCTCTTGTTAACCTGTCTGTTTTTATATGCTTGTCATGACCCTTTATAATGGGCAGGAAAGGAATCCCCTGTCCCTTTTTTTTTCTGCCCCTAAAATAACATGTTTCATTTTCTCCACTTGGTTTCCAGTTAGTACCTCTGATTTAATATGTCCACAATTGAAGTCCAGTATTTTATCCCTCCCCACCTATTTCTTCTGTACTATGTCCCACAAAATGGACATTCCATTCTTCCTAGTAACAGATTAAAAATTTGAAGTAATCCTGACTCCTCTCTTTCACCTTCCACATCCAATAAGTTAGCAGGCCCTTTAAGTTCTACTTTCAAAATAATGTGTTTAAGCACAATCCATCCACCTCATGCCACCCAACATCAATTGTATCCTGGCACAAACCATCATGTAGTCTCCCTTTGATAATTGGGATTGTGTTCTCCTTTGTGCGTTACAGCCTACTCAGCATAGCCACCAGAGTAACGCTGGAACAATTTAGTTCATATCACCCTTCTGTTCAAATCCCTCCAATACAAGAGTGACCATAGCCAAATTACCTTTGGTAGTTCTAAAGCTCCACA
Organism: Aplodontia rufa; assembly: GCA_004027875.1. Taxonomy (NCBI): domain Eukaryota; kingdom Metazoa; phylum Chordata; class Mammalia; order Rodentia; family Aplodontiidae; genus Aplodontia; species Aplodontia rufa. The sequence continues at coordinate 34,140 of PVKS010002485.1, forward strand.
CTCAGCCTTACTGGACTCTTGGCTGTTCCTCAAAAAACCAAAGTAGCCTCCATGTTAGGGACTCAACCCAAAATACTCTTCCTTCAATACCTACACAAGTCAGGGCTTCCCTGACCAACCTTTTTAAATTTTGGCATTTCCAAATACTCTCTTCTTTTGCTTTACTGTTCTTCATAACACTTAACCACCAGCTGGCATATTCTCTCTTCCATTCATTTACTATTAATTTACCCCCGAATAGAAAATAAATTCCACAAAAATGAGGATTCCATTTTGTACATTGTTGTCTCCCCAGTCCCTAAAGCAGTGTGTGGCACAAAATAGATGTTCAATAAGTAAATAAAATTTTTAGATGGTGAAAACGAGGCATGAAGAAGCTCTCGTTGGCCCCAGGTCTTGGGACTAGCAAGGTTGTGAGTCAGTATTAGACTTTGGGTCTGCTGACTCCTGAGCCCCTGATCATTCCACTCTCAAGCCGGTTTAAAAAACAAGACTTGTGTAAAATCTAACCACAAGAGCTGTCTGGCTGTGATGAGCCATGGAGAAGCATCCACCAAAGGTTCAAACACAAATCCTGCTGGAAATACTGAGCTGAAACAGAAACACTTCTGGCAAGATTATTGACAGTCTCTGAGATTAAGGAAAGTAATTTGAAGGCATTTGCCAAAGCTTCCCAGTTTTAAGACTGCTTTAACTATTTTCCTTTCAGCTGTAGCTTTCTGGAATAATGAATGTACCATATGTCTGTATCTCTAGGTTCCCATACAAATTAGGAAACTAAAAATGCCAGACGATTAAAACAGATTTCTGCTTGTTTCTATGGGAAATCAACTGCTGTGAACTCTTAGGAAATGAGAGGGAGTGTGTTGGGCTGGAGGTGTTCCTGGCCAATGGGTGCACTCTGTCTCCAGCCCAGATCCCAGTCCACAGGGTGTTCAAAATTTTAGCCCAGGTGAGACACTGTTCTGGGCTGCCAGCTCTGCTAGTGGCCAAGTGAGATTGTGGAGGTCTTACCGCACTTCTTTACTCCTCTGCAACCAGGGAACTGAGCTCAATACTCCAGGATCCTGGTGTCAGGTCTTTGGTCAACCATGCTGGGTGTAGCCCCTTACTAATGACAAGTAGACATTTAACAATGCAGGATGCCCAGCCTTACCCTCCCAGAGAGATTTCAGCACATTTTGAGCCCTTGAACAGGTCTTGTGGAGGACAGAGTTGTGGCATCAAGGGCTCTTGCTGGAAGAGTCACTAATATAATAGTTAAGTCAAGGGGTTGGAAAGGATTCTATACGCACATTCGAGCGTGCCCTGGGCAACTGCTCAGAGGAGGCCTCTAGGAGGCTGTGATGATGACTTATTCCTGGCTGCCCCACAATTAGCACCAATTTGCCTAAAAGAGAGAATATTGAGGTAGGAGGCTGAAAAAGATTTCAGTGCAGTCATGCCAGGAGAAATCTCTGACTTAAGGGGGAAATTGGTTCAGAAGCTAATGCTAGCCTTACTTAAGGATGAATAACCAGCTCCTCCTGGCAAGTTGATGGGAAGAAGGTAACCTCTCTTTCTTTTTCTTTTTCTTTTTTTTTTCTTTCACCTGCGTGCGACTTAGGCATGCCCAAGTGAGGCCCAAAGCTGGAGACTAGACAAGAGAGTATAGAGTTCAAATTCAGAATCAGACAACCTTGAGTGCTAACGCTTGTTTGTTTGTTGGCTTTAACTTACTAGCTATGAAACCTCAGGGAATTCTGAACCACTTTAAGTGTCTACAATAATAATACCTACTCTTGTAGAAGGTTATCAGAATTAAAAAAGCTAACAGAAATAGAAGCATTTATCCTAAGCCTGTAGGCAGTAGGTGCTCCATGCCTTGTGACTTCTCTTTTCTTTCCCTCTGTTGCCGTGTTATATTGCCAAAACTGGAAACAGCTTAGTGAGCAAGAAATAGCGCCCTCCCTCCTCCATGCACTACAATCACTAGCCACGTGACTCTTCTCAGAATTGCTATCCAGGATGGAGAGAGCAGAGGATTCCGCATCTTTCTGCATAACATGCCCACGTAATCATAACTAACCAGCCAGGGTTGGTTGTTGGTCTAGCTTGAATGTTTTTCAGAGAAACTAAGTGGCAAAAGACACTCCTGTTCTCTTCTGCCAAAATAAACCATTAGCAGGACCCCATGGAATTCAGAAGATAGATCACAGTGCATCAGAAATGCCTTGCCCTGGGCTAGTCAAAATATTTTGACTTCTCTTGTCTTCCAGTGACTCATGGGCATGATTCCTTAGTCTGAGGCCATCCTAGCAGGTCCTTTGTAATTAGATTTCAGGAAGAAGTATTATTACATTGAGCTCCTAGGGAGGTCTTTATTAAGTCATTTTTTCCATCACAGCTATGTTATACAAAACCATGCTCTGGTGACTTCTATAAATTCTTGTAATGGCTGCTTAATACTGTCTCTTGTTTCCATCCCACTCAATTGTGACATAAGCTACACAGAGTTGGCAGAGACTCCACAAATTAAGATCATAGACTTCCACAAGACTGCTCTCACTTCAGATGATAGCCACAAGTCTCAGTAGCTCCCCAGGCCACACATACTTTTGTCCCACTGGCCACCATGGGGTTACCCTGACCCTCTCCATTTCCATAATTCACTAGAAGATTCTGAACTTGAGAGAATACTATACTTATAATCACAGCTTTGCTATTAAAGGACATGTTTCAAGAAAGAGTCAAACAAAGAGACATATAGGGCAAGGTTAGGGAGAAGACAGAGAGCTTCCATATGATATTGTGGACTCGGAGCACCACACCCTCGGGACACCCCTAGCCTATGGAGTCTCTGCCAATCTCAGTGGTCTGTGTCAGAATGGGTTAGGGTGAAAACAGAACAGAAGCAGTATGAAGTAGTTATTACTCAAATTTGTTGAAGTAGACCAAGTCACTAGAGCATAATATTGTACTGGGTAGCAATCATAGAAAAACTGATGTACTAGAAACCTTCCTAGGACTACAGAATCTGAGTTCACCAGTCAGAGATCTCCACTAGACCTCAGCATCCAGAGATTTTTATTGGGATTTCATTACATATGCATGACTGATTACATCATTGACCACATGATGGAAGTCAATCCATAGTCCCCTTTCCCTCCCAGGATGGCCCAAAATTGTAATACTCTAATCTTGTGCATGGTTGATCTTTCTGCTGACTGGTGCCCTTCCTGACCATTAGGGACCCACCACAAGTCTCCTCATGGGCATAATAGGTACTCATACTGGGAAATTCCAAGGGTTGTAGAAACTCTGTACTAGCAATAAGAGGGGAATAACCAAATATATTCTTTATTATGCCACAATCTCCTATAAGATTTACAGACGTTTAGGGATTGGAATCCTCTTGCCCTTTGCACAGTGCAGAGCCACTTAAAGCAAGTGGAAATTGTTTGCTGAGCAGTTACTATGGACCAGCCATTCATAATACATGTGCTAAAGGTAGGAATTGGGGCAGATAAATCAGGCAATTGCATGGAGGGTGGTGTGGATGAAAGTGAAACAAAGGAAGACTTGGAAGGAGGCAGTGGCCACTGTGCAGAGTGAACTAGGGGAGCAGATGTGGAAATGGAAAGGAAGGGCTTGAGAAACTTCACAGGAAGATTTCAACTTATTTAGTTTTGTCTCCATTACAAAACACCACACAACCCGTAGAAGAATTAAACTTATTTGAAGAGTTGGAACTACTTCCTAAAAATATCCAAAAACATTGACAAAGAAAACGGCTCCCCTTTAACAAAAATTTTATTTGAAAATTTAAAAATTTAACTAATAAGGATCTTAATATTTTTCCTTTTATACAAACTTGAAGACTCTTGTCCTAATCTTCAGTGACATAACTCCAACTGGTTCTGTGAAACAAAAATATTGACTTCCCTTGTCTTCAAATGGCCAATCTTTTCTGATTTAAAATCTATAGTGTCCATTTTTACCTTTCAAACAGACTTTTGAAGTTTGTTCACTTTTAAGGCCTTTTGTCCCCTGTAGATCACAGATTTATGAAGGCATTGCCAGAATCTTTGGGATACCCTTACATAAATCATGTATAAAAGAGAATATGTGACAGTATAGAGTTAAAACTATTTCTTTCTGCATGCAGATTTCGGTAGACAACAAAAGTTGCATGTCAAAATTCTTGGTGTATAGACTTTTTTTTTCAGGATAGTAACTAAGACATCTGCAGAAGTTCTATAATATGGACATTTTAGGTAAGAATTCCTTGGGCTGGGATAAAGCTCAGTGGTAGAGGGCTTCCACAGGCCCTGGGGTCATTCTCAGCACTAAAAACAAATAAAAATACTTACTCAAAAATTTTTTCATCAGGGCTGGAGTGGTGGCTCAGTGGTTACGGTGGTTGCCTGGCATGCACAAGGATGGGGGTTCAAACCCCAGCACAAACCCAAGCACCAAGTATACGATGAAGTGTCAGAGCAACAAAAGTCACATGAAAAACTAAATAAAATTTATTCTCTCTCTTTCTCTCTCACTGTCCCTTTCTCTCTAAAATAATAGTAATAATAATAGTAATAATATTTTTTCATTAGTTTAAAATTTTTCTTTGAAGAGAAATAATTATTTTAATGTATCATGGGTAATATCTTAAATTGAAATAGAAGTAAAATATTTAAAATCATTTACAGTTAAGCAATAAGTATTCATCACGTTTACTTACACAAGCTACAGAGGATGGCTTTTAGGGTAACTGGCAACTCTTCATGTACTTAAAATATGCTTAAAAACTTGAAGGAAAGACTTCTTTGGCATTATATTTAAAATAGTTAAATGAAATATGGGCAAGTGATTTTTGAAAGTACTATATGGTAAGAAAAATTTAGTGTATTTAAAAAGACAAAATGCAATCAGTTGTTGAATATTAATAAGAATTAACATTTTTTACATACTTATAATGTATCAGGTTTATTCTAGGACTTCATATGTGTAAATTATCTAGTCCTCACAACTACAGTATGAAGGTAGGCACTATAATTATCCCCATTTATGTAGAGGGAAACTGAAGCTCAGAGGGGTTAATCAACCTCTCCAAGTTTTCATTGTGATATAAGTCAAAAGAAATGATTAGGTATTATGAGTGGCATAGTCTCTTAAGGCTGCTAAGACAGAACACCTTAAACTGAGTAATTTATAAGCGACAAAAATTTATTGCTCAAGCTCTGAAGGCCAGGAAGTCAAGATCAAAGTAGCAGCAGATCTGGTATTGGGTAAGGGCCTATTCTCTGCTTCACAGATGGTGCCTTCCTGCTGTGCCCTCACATGGCAAAGGGACAAACTCACTCAGGCCTTCTTTATGAAGTTGCTACTCCCATTCTTAACAAGGCAGCCCTAATCATGTCCCCCAAAGCCCCATCTCTTGCTATCACCATACTGGGGATTAGGCTTCAATACATAAATCTGGTAGGGATGGGAGGACAGTCAAATGTTCAGACCACAGGAAAGTTTTTACAAAAATGACAGTGTTAGATCTGGGTGCAGTGGCACATGCCTGTAATCCCAGAGGCTCAGGAGGCTGAGGCAGGAGAATCACAAGTTCAAAACCAGCCTCAGCAACTTAGTGAGGCCCTAAGCAACTTAGTGAGGCCCTGTCTCAAAATAAACAATAGAAGTGGGCTGGGTTCAGTGGTAAAGTACCCCTGGATACAATCCCCAGTACCAAAACAAAACAAAATAAATAAATAAATAAAGACAATGTTAGAAAAATTTAATGGACATAGGATTTGAAGTGGACTGGAGAAAGTGCAGAGATGAGAAGAACAAGGAAGAGAAATTAGAAGGTGCTATAAAGACATTGCAAAATCAAGGAGGTGATAAAGAATTATAAACCCATTGATGCCATTTGCAGATTTTCTTAGAGGGCTCCCCTCAGAGTAAACAACTGCCAGGTTTAGAAAGGTGATTTTGCCAAAAATTACTGGGTCTATGGGAAGTCAGTTAGCATATATAAATTATAAAAACATGACAACTCAGGTTCAAATCCAGTAAATCCAAGTACTTCAGTTACAGAATTTCAATGCTTCTCACAAAGATCAAAAGATATATTCCTACCTGCTTTTGTCTGACATCCACACTTCCTCTAGATTATAGAAAGCTGAAAGCTGAAAGTTCGATCAACACTGCTCTTCAAGGTCTTAACAGAAACAGAGAAAAATACCCACCAATCCCACCGAGCTGCTCGGCGAAGATCATGGCGACGCCCACAATTTCATGTGGAAATGGTGGCAGAGGACCTAGAAGTGCACCTTGCTTTTGCATTGGGAATTTCTATCTTACAATTTGTCTTCAGGGGCCAGAACACTGATCAGACCTAGCATTGCAGTTTTGCATAAAATCTTCTTATCACTAATTCTTAGAAACATTTTAGAGTTTTAAAGGCTAGACAGCAATCCATAAATGCTGTATATGAAAGGATTTCCTCATTATCCAAATAAATAGTCTTCCAAGATTTTTTAACTTTCTTAAAATTATTTTCCCTTTCAAGCACTCAGTGGACCCCCACTGTTCCACCCTCACATCTGTCCAGGAACTGGACATGCTGAGTTGCCAGCTTGATTTGAGTAGAAGCATTGTGATGTGATTGCTAAGCAGCGTCACAATGTGCCCATCTGGGGACTGTGGAAATTTGGGCAATTTGGGAACTGGCAGTAAAAGTACTCTTGGTCATGAAAAATGGAAACTTGCCCAGGTAGAGAATTAATAACTTTAAAATTTTTCTTACTTTTTCCCCCTCTCTGGATACAGACTCTAAGGAAAATGCCAACATTTACTGTGTATTTGTATTAGGATATTGAAAATTTTCTCAAATGTGTTGTATGTGAGGAGTTTGGGTAACATCCATACCTTAAGTGTAATATCTTTCTTCTCAGTCAACATGGGCTAATGATGGACACTGATTCACCCTAAATGGCACTGAAATATGTTTTGAGAAATGAATAACAAAAGATTACATCAGAGAAGATATAAGGTATAATAAGGCTTTAGAGAATCAAGATAGTTTATTTTCCTTTAGCATTCTAGAAAAAAAACCTTTTTTTCCAGCAGTTTAAAATTTATGAAGTTGTAAGGCAGAAAGGGAGAGATAAGAGTGTGAGCTTTAGGGTCAGGCTGTCTGGTTCTGTTCCTGGCTCTGCCTTTGCTAACAGCATGGCCTTAGGCAAGTGACATTACAATCTATACCTTAGACTTCCTGTCTGTGTAATGGAGATAATACCTCCATCATAATGTTTTCACATGACTGTAACGAAATAGTAACATAATGTTAAATTCTGACATACAGTAAGTCCTCTACAAATGTTAATTGCTTCTTCATTTTTGCAGTTCAAATCATTGCAGCCAGTTGTCAGCCTACTCATAAATTTCCAGACTGGGTTACTCCCAAAGCCATTATTGTTATATTTTGAAGTCCCTGAAAGTTTTGCAATCAGAAAATGTTTCTTTCAAACCAATTGATCAGAAGCATTACTATAGAAAACACAACACTCAGTTCTAGTTTGGTCAATGAAACCAACAGTTAATATGAAATGTAATCACATCAGAAGTAAATTGAGGAGTTGCAATAGTGTCTCAGCGTAAAATAGCTTGCTTGGCGTGCACAAGGATCTGGGTTCAAACCCCAACACCACATATACAACTAAGTGTTGGAAAAACAAAAACCAGATTAAAAAATAGATAAAATTGACTCTCTCTCAAAAAAAGAAGTAAACAGGCTATTGACTATTGTCTGGAGTATTTTACAAGTTGAAGAATACTAGGGGCATTCAAGAGATCTGGACATTTTTAGTCTCCTAAATGAAACCACAAGCTGTGTTCACACTGGTGAAATGCTCCTCCCTTTGGTCACATGAAGCCATTCATCTGATCTGAGTTCTAGTCTTTTCCTCTTTCTATATTTCTTTTGGAAGCAATCATAAATTGGAAGTACACACACACACACATACACACAAGAGCATACATTTCTTAATGTAACACCGTTATGGTTTGAATATGAGGTGTCCTCCAAAAGTTCCTGTAAATGCAGGAATATCCATCCATAGGTAAAATGATTAGAGTATAAGAACTGTAACCTAACCAGTGGGTCTAAATTTGAATGGACTGTCGGGGTGGTAGCTGTAGGAAGGCAGGGCTGGCTGGAGAGGTGCCTCACTTCCCTGTGGTCCCTCCCCCACCTTCCTGACCCACTATGAGCTGAGCAGCTTTCCCCATGTTATGCTGCCTCACAATGGGTCCAGAGCAATGGAATGGGCCATCTACAGATTGAGACCTCCAGAATTGTAAATCCCAAATAAACTTCTCCTCTAAGTTGTTCTTGTCAGATATTTTAGTCACAACAATGCAAAGCCTAATAAAACAAACATGATACTTTCTTTTCACTGAAGATTAATTTTTAAAACCATCTTTTAAAAATCGGATTGAAATTAAACTATCTTCTAATTGTTTTAATGAAGTGTTATTATGCTAGACACAATTTCATGTTTTTTTCTTTGAAATCCCGTAATCAGAGTATACCACTTCTAATAATCCTGTATTGTATCTTCCTCAGAAATAAGGATGGAAGCTTACAAAAGCCACAAGAGGCCTAAGAAGCATTCACAAGAAAGAATATTCATAAGACAGGAATGACTAAAAGAGAGAGCAAAGGATATCAAGTTATTTTACCAATGCCCAACTAATAGGAGATGAAAAAGCTAGAAAGAAATCATCAAGAAATACAGAGAGTCTGAGATTTTAATCTCTCCTTGGAAACTAAAACATTAGACTGCCACATTTCCTAAAAAATGTTAGACATGAAAATCACGGGGTCATAGACAAAGAAAGTTCACTACTTGCAGCAATAAGCAGTATCCAAAATATTAGCATTTTAAGAATCAGTTCCTGCTGTCCCAATTCCCACAGAGATGCAAAAAGTATCTAAAAGCACATGTCCCCATGCAGTGAGCTGTGTGACCAGAGAGAAACCTTGAACTTAGAGAATGTCAATCTGTTCTACGCTTTAGAGAGAAACATTATTTCTGCTATAACTGGATGGTAAACGTACCTGCCTTTTGCTTCTCTAATTTTCAAGAGTGTTAACTATACAGATGTCTCCCAACATTTAGTCTGGAAGACATGGTAGTCAGTGCCTGGCTCACAAAAAGTACAGAAACCCTAAAAACCTTTGGAAAATTGTTTCTTAAGAGTTATCAATAAGGGCTGGAGCGGTGGCTCGGTGGTTTCGGCGCTTGCCTGGCAAGCACAAGGACCTGGGTTCAAACACCAGCACCACGTACACAACTAAGTGTTGGAGCAACAAAGGCCATGTGAAAAACTAAATAAAGTTGTTTCTCTCTTTATCTGTCTCTGTCACTGTCCCTCTCTCTTTAAAAAAAAAAAAAAGAGAAAAAAAGAGTTATCAATAAATATTTAATGTTATTCCTTGAGTGTTTAGAATATGTGCATCTATCTGTCTTATGCTAGTTTCAACTACATATTCCTAAAAGTATGTCATAGAACCCAGAGGCTAGTAAGAATATGTAAAAGCAAGTTCCTCAGTGTAGAGGAACAAGGCTACATTATAACCAATGAGAATGAATGTTCTTTGTCCTCTTAAAAAATGACAAGCACTCTATTATACTGATGTTTGTAAGGAAAATAGCTGAAGAAAATATCTATCAATAGGGCTTATCTTAGCAGACACTCATTAAGTGAGTTGATAGGGCCTATAATTCCCTTTTCTTTACAAAGAGAAAAATCTTTTAAAGGTTCTGCAGTCTTTACCTCTATAATAATTATTAAAATATTCTATTCTGAGGAATTTTATTCTTCTTGGAATGTTGTTGGAATGACAAATGAAGTTCTATGATCAAATGAAATTAGAAAAATTCTAGATTCAGCGAAGCTAAGCAAGCATTTTTTTAATGCAAGAATTCTCAGAGCTTTATGCATATTAACATGCATTGTGAATCTCTAAGACAGGTATGGTATTCCCCAAATCAATTTGACCACAGGCCAAAATTTCTCAGGGTAATTCATGGAACAGAGTTCTATGGAAAGCTCTTAGAATTTCCTCAGTAGAGAAACAGCTGTCTCTCCCACCCCCACCCCCACCCCTCTCTCTTTGGCAATGCGTGGCGGCCAACTGGTCTGCCCTGCTCCAGAAAGATTTCTCACAGGTACCACCTCCATTCAATAGATGGCTTCCTGCTTTCTTTCTTTTTTCTTTTCTTATATTTTTATTGGTGCATTATAGTTGTACAAAATTATGGACTTTGTTGTCACATATTCATAGATACACACACTACAGCAATACAATTTGGTCAATACCCCCTCTTTTTTTTATTAGATGGTTAAAGAGATACAGTTGAGGGGGAAACATTATCAAACATTCAAGAACCAATGTATATATACTTAGTTATCCAGGGCTAATGCCATATCATGGATGCCCAGCTTGGGTTCCCCCTGTTGCTGTTTCCCCCAGAACTACTGAGTTAAATGGATATCTCGTGGAGGGCGGAGATCTCCTTCTGAGATTATTCCCCCAGATTCCCAACCTCCAGTCTCCTAAGAGTTCTTCCTTCACCCTCCCCCCACCGGCCCCCTTCCTACGCCTCCAAGTATCCTAGGAAGTCATCTCCCTGTTGCATTGAGAATCATACAATTTGAAGTTATTATTAGCTTAGCCGTCTAATACTGCTTCCCCATGTATTCTAGCTTCCACAGATGAGAGATACCATTCGGCCCTTGCGTCTCTGAGATTGGGATACTTCACTGAGCATAATTCTTTCCATCTATATCCATTTGGCTGCAAAAGCGATAATATCGTCTTCTCTAATGGCCGAGTAGTATTCCATTGTATATAAGTACCAAAGTTTTTGCATCCACTCGTCGAGTGAGGGGCATCTGGGTTGGTTCCATAATCTAGCCATAGTAAATTGAGCTGCTATAAACATTGAGGAAGCCACATCACTGTAATATGCTGATTCTAACTCTTTTGAGAAAATACCCAGGAGTGGGATAGCTGGGTCATAAGGAGGTCCATCCTTAATTTTTTGAGGATTCTCCACACTGCTTTCCAGAGTGGCTTAACCAGTTTGCAGTCCCACCAGCAATGTAACAGTGTTCCTCTTTTCCCACAGCCCCTCCAGCATCTGTTATTGTTAGAATTTTTCATTTTTGCCACTCTAACAGGAGTGAGGTGGTATCTCATTGAGGTTTTGATTTGCATTTCCCTTATAACTAATGATGTAGAGTATTTTCTCATATATTTATGGGCTTTCTGGACTTCCTCTGGTGAGAAGTTTCTTTTAAGATCCGTAGCCCATTTAATGATTGAATTATTTGTGAGTTTGGTGTTTAGTTTCTTTAGTTCCTTGTACATTCTGGATATTAGCCCTCTGTCTGAGGTGTAGCAGGCAAAGGTTTTCTCCCATTCTGAAGGTTCTCTCTTGATGCTCTTGACTAGATCTTTAGCTGTGCAGAAACTTTTTAGTTTGATTGCATCCCATTCATTTATTCTTGACTTTACTGCTTGAGCCATGGGAGTTTTGTTGAGGAAGGCGCTGAGGACTCCTATGTGCTGTAGTGTTGACCCTACTTCTTTTCCTAGTAAGTTTAAAGTTGTTGGCTTAATAACTAGATCTTTGACCCATTTAGATTTAATTTTTGTGCAGGGTGAAAGATAAGGATCCAGCTTCAGTTGTCTACACATGGCTGTCCAATTTGTCCAACACCATTTGTTGTCAATACCCCCTCTTACACCCCCCTACCTCCCTCCTCCTGTTCCCCAGATCCCTTGCCTCTGTTTTTTGGTCCTATACTTTTCCTAAACTATTCAAGTGTAGTGACATAATTCTTATACCTGTGAAGAACATTTTTATATACATGACTATAGTATATACAGTGACACACTTATAAACGCTTGCAGTGTACCTTACTTTAACTCAGTTCCAACACTTGCCCTTCTACTCACTTCCTGTTACTACTTATATTTTTAGATATAATTGACAATAGGATTAAACATTTACATTTTTGTAAAGGTATGCAGTATAGCTTATTCAAATATCTTATTCATTCCTGATTAAATGTGGTTGATTACATCCATTACTGACAGAAGCCTAGGAAGAATAAACATGAATCATTTTAATATCTGTGTGTAAAATTTTAGCACTAAACAAACTAAAAAATCATCTATCCCAAGTCCTGCATTTTTAGATGAGAGCTGAAGATTCAAAGATACTGAAACTCATCCTAAGTCACAAAGTTAGTCAATAAAAGAGCCATGGCAAGAACCCAGACCTCATTAATGGCAGTTCATTAATGCTGTAAAAGCACTTCTTTTCACTAACCCCAGCAGTCACTATCATTGATACTGAGAAGGCAAACTAGCCTTTTCTTCTTCTTGTTCCTAGAGAGTTGAAGCCTAAGTGAATTCAGGAAATTAAGAAATGAACTCTAAAAAGGACAAACAAATTGCAGCACAAGTCAGTAAGGATGGTGGCTTCACTGGAAAGAGCCTCTTGGCAGGGCTATCACATCTATGCACACAAAGCACTGTTCATGCTAATTCTCCAAAGAGTCAGGTTTATTTGGGTAGCAAGAGCATCTTCAACTTCATTACTCCAACAAGGTGTCTTGAGCCACTGATTTTCATGCCTCAGAAAAAATGGCAACATAAAAAGAAAAGAAAAGAAAGAAAGGGAGGGAGGGAGGGAAGGAAGGAGGGAGGGAGCTACCATTTTCTCTCAACCCAACTACTGACACCAAACTTCTAACCAGCAAATATATGGGGTTTACTCCAAAACAATTAAATTTGATTCTTCGGCAGACATCAGCAGGGTGCCCTATAATTTAACTCAATTTAGACTCCACCTAGAGATAGCGTCAGACCCCACAAGAGCTCAGTCCCATAAGACTTCTCCCCACAACCCCTAACCTCAGATGCCAGTCATGAGTGGGAGATCCCCAGATAACCCTCAAATTATGCCCAACTTCGTTATAAATCAGAGGTTCCCATGACTTCTTCCTCAGGCTCAATCATTTACTAGTACAGACCACAGAACTCAGAAAATAGTTTACTTTCTGGGTGACTGGTCTATATTAAAGGACAAGTGATTGGATGAAGAGATACATGGGGCAAAATCCAAAAAGGTCTGAGTACAGGAGCTTCTGTCCCTTGGAGCTCTTTGTGCACTATCCTTCTGGCACTTGAATGTTTCTATGAAGGCATCATTATGTAGACATGAATGATTAAATCTCTGGCACTAAGGACTAACTCAATCTTCAGTCCGTTTCCCCCACCTGGAGACTGTGGAGGGATCGCTGAAAATTCCAACCCTTCAATCATAGTATCAGTTTCCCTGACAATTAGCCCTGAATACTGGTTATCTAAGGAACTTCCAGAAACTCTCTCTTTAACACATGCCCATGTGCAGTTGAAAGGGGTTTGTGATCAACATGAAACCCTGCTTTCAGGGTTTGCTGTTAACAGGAACTGAGGACAAAATCGAAGATTAATGTTTTTATTTTTAAAAGATGCGCCTGTAGCTCTATTCCCTACAAGTTTTAGGAGCTTTGAGCCAGAAAAGGGAAAGAAGACCAAAAAGTACGTTTCTTATATCACAATATTACTGAAGCCCATGAGTGGGTTAACTAGCTCCTGGCAATAGCAAGTCTGCATTTCATTGTTTCTGCTTTGCCTCACTCCCCTATGTCTCACTCCTTGAATAATTAACCAAAAATTCAGCCTTGAAAAGAAGAATAAGGAAAAACATCAAAGAACAATGCCAATCATATGGCCACCTAATCAGTAATCTTTAGGTTTACAGGAACCAGGAACGTCTGGAATGCTTGGGGACCTGTGGACAACATCACACCCATGTCAAATTCTTGCAGAATTGATTACTGTAAGAATTAATGACCATTCCTGGGCCCACCTGGCTAAAATTAGACTCTCCAGAAAGCCCATGTAAGCTCCTCCAACTGCCACCTGGGAAGATGGAATTGGGTGAATGCCCTCTGTCTTCCACCTGCCAGCTTGTGGCCTGTAGAGCTCTTTCTTCTCCAGTCACTTTGTCTAATAATTTATTGGCTTAATCAGATGACAGAGAAATTGGACCCTTCACAGTACATAATATTTGCCATTTGAAAAGCACTTATCTATCATTGGCTCATCTGAACAATAATTCTAAGAAGCAGAGTCTGCCCAGTATATTTCATATTGCCTAAACTCAGAGCTGCAGACACTTCATGATCTTTCATTAAGAAGTTTGCTTTCCATCATAAAGTGCTTTTCACTTGAAGAGTCCGCTATAAAACCACTTCATGAAGGCACGTTAGGGACATGAGTACTCTGTTGGGAAAAGCACAAATGAATGCAATTGCAAAAACTACAGGAAAAGTACATCATTATCCCTACTGAATATACTTGATGGGTTCAATTTAAAAACAAATATTTCTTTCTCATAGGATTAAGCAGTGGTTAAGCATAAGAACTCTGAAATCAGACTTGCCTAGGAACAAATCCTAACTATTTTGCTCAGGATCATGTGATCTTTGGCTAGCTGCTTAATTACATGGCCTCAGCTTTCTCCTGTTGATAGAAAAAAGCAGTACTACCTATTTAATGGTTAGCTACAGTGATTAAATTAGACGACGCATACAGAGCCAGTGCCCAGCACATAGTATGCATCCAATAGTGCTAAATCATTATGATTTCCAAAGAATATTTCACAATGTAGTGAGACCAAACAATTCTGTCTTGAGGACAGAAGGTTGATTTTAGAAGAATCTGATTCAAAGTTTTGAAGTATCCTATTTTTAGGTCTTTGTCACCACCATCTCTTCTGGTGTAAATTCAACTGCCATTTTAGGGTGAAGACCATCTTACCTCTCAGAGACCTTCCTGCTCAAAGGACATTTACTAGAGAAGGTTTTATTCTTATTCTCTTAGCATGTTTAACTCTAAGAGTAGAGGATCTTGAAACAGTTGCTAAAGGTGAATTTTATCTTGCTGCTATTAATTCAGAAAGTGCTAATGGTTGCAACAATGTTAACAGCTGAAACTTAAAACAAAGGATGCTTTCTGTTAGCTCAGTTCCTTCCCACAAAGTTCAGAAATGGTTTGGGTAGCAGACGTACACAGGATGAATGGGGAATGCAGGGTAAAATCCTGCTGGTGGCTTTGGTTTAAAATTTAAATTTTACTTTTACTATCACCAGGCAGTATCAAGTGACATTAAAAAAGCAAGAATAGCAGGTTCTCCTTAAAGAAAAATTTTAGTATTAAAAAAACCAGAATTTAATATATAATGCATAATTTTAGTGTAAATTATTTATAAGAATGAACTTAGAGCCTGTAACATAATATGAATTATAGTGAAATTCAGAATCAGTACAAGAAATTAAAACATTTAAAGACTCATTCTTTCAACATTTAATATCAGGTCCTGGGCTGGGTGTTGATGATGGATACAGACAGGAATAATGACACTGTCCCCACACTGGAGTGACTCACAGACTTGGTAGTGAAGCAGACATGTAGAGATAAATGACAGCTTACCCTGACATGTACTGAAACAGAGGTTCAAATTAAGTGCTGTGGGAGTCCAAAGAAGGCAGAATCAAACACACTTGCCTGGAACCCTAAGAGGCTTCACAAAGCGACTTTTGAATTGTGCCTTCAAGGAATGATACAGCCAGACCTGTGTTTTCCTGTGGCTAACAACAAAACAATGTAATGTTACTATCATTTCCATGCAGATTATAAGATATGTTTTGCCTGTTTCACCACAACCCTAAAATTTTACTATGTTCCAATAGATACGTGAAGAAGCTGAGGGTCAAAGATTAAGAAGCTAAGTTTCTCAAAGCTAGTGACAAAAGATTTGAGTTCAGATTTAAATGGTACCATACCCCCTTACCATGGTGCTGCCCTGCTGTGCCCAGAAATTTCCACTTGTACTCCCTGTTGCCAATCAGTACACAGTTAACTTCTGTGTGAACTTTCACTGTGGGAATTTACTCTGATGGAACATCAAATTTTGGACTAAAGAGTTGGGTGCAGGACTAGGGATGTCGCTCAGTGGTATGATCCTCACCCTCACCTAGCATGTGAAGCTCTGGATTCAATCTCAAGCACATAATAATAATAATAATAATAATAATAATAATAATAAAGATTTGGGTATAAAGTGAAAGGCCAAGATGTAAACTCTATATGCAATTCACTTAGCCCACAGTGGCTTCTCCTTGCTCTGAATTTCATGCACGTTCAATTTGAAGAGGCAAACTTTAGACTTCTAGCATACGCCAGATGCCATCTCCCAAGAACGGTAAACACCTTGAAGCCAGGGAATAAGCCTTCTATTTTCCTGATATCCTTAGGATCCAGCTTTCATATAAGTTGACTCATTAATTGCTGATTCAACCAGTGCTTTAAAGAGAGGTTGGTAAGCGTGTGATTTGAGTTAGGCTGACTGAAATAAGAAGACAGATTTAAGGTTTATATGTGATAAAATTTAAAAGGTGAATTAAACAGATTAGCATAGTAGTTTTTAGACCACTAACTCTCGTACTTCAATGCACGTTTGAATCATCCACCTACACTTGTAGAACTGTCCATTTTACCTTGTCAAAAGGCAAACAACGTGGACATGAATATTACTAGAAAGCAACTCAGCAGGAGTTGACTTGCTGGGAATTTACATCCTGTGTTTCCACTGGATAGGAATGTACTGTTTCCATTCTTTTGCTTTCAGAACAATGAAGAGCAATAAGTACAATAACAGCTCTCATTTATTGAGTGCTTATAAGGTGCTTGACACTGTTCTTGGTGCCTTAAGAATGCCATCTAATTCTCACAGCACCCTGTAGTACCACTATACCCATATCACTAACAGTGTGGGAAAAAGCAAAAAGGAGCATTAACTTCCCTAAGTTTAAAGAGGAAAAGCAAAGTTGGGTGTGGTGGCTCATGCCTATAGTCCCAACACTGGAGAGGCTGAGGCAGGAAGATCACTTGAGTCCAGTTCAAGATTAGCCTGGGCAACATAGTGAGACTCCTTTAAAAATAAAGTAAAATTTAAAATAATAATAATAAAAAAAAAGAGGACAGGGATTTAAGCCTGTTTCACCAAAGTAAAAAATCTAGGGTTCAATGGCTCCTTGGCACTGGGTAGCAAGGGAACATCTCAGGGAGGCCTGAGGTTGTGATCAGAGTGCTAATGGTACAAGGACAGAAGGGCACTCAGCACTTGAAGAATAAGACCCTCCATGGGTGGTTTCTGCCCTGATTTGGAGATACCTCAGAGAATATCCCTGCACTTATCTGGTGGCTTACAAGGTACTTGAACTTCTTAGCAAATTGCTAATGCTAGCCTTGGCCATTTCCCCAGACTCTCTAGCAATTGTCCCATCTGCTATCTAGTAGGAAAGCCCCACCCTAGACTGTCTTCATCTAGGTTAATTAAGACTAAAGTTAGATTTATCTCCTAAGGCCAAGAGGGTTTAAGATTGTCTTCCTAGAAGGACACCCAACAACCGCATGGGAATTGGGAATAGTATAGTATTTTGATGGGGGAGCGTGGAAATGGCAGTTAAAAGCCCGAGAGAACAATTTGTAGAAATTTTTCTTTTCATTTTGGCTTAGAAATAGAAGTGCAGTGAAAAGAGGTGACTGCTATCTGAAGACCTGCTGAATAAGAATGCATAAACTAGTGACAACTCGTTGTCTATCGGTTTCTCTACTCGCATACATCTGTCACTCTCGGACTGCCAGGCTATAGAGCAACAGTTTAATTTTTGGTGCTCTTAAAATGGCTGGTATTGTGAGATATTCCCAGAGGACTCTTATTAACATAGTAATTTTGTCTGTACAGTTTTAAAACTGGGCAGATTTTCCAAACAGCGAACTGCTAGCTTTCAAGAACTTTCCTTTTTCATACTGAAATTGGATAGTGGAATGGGGAGGCGAAAAACGTGTCAGATCAATGAATGGAGAATCCCCTCCCCCACACTCTCTAAACAACAGGTGTTTAGGTTTGGCGTGCACTGGTCAACTCCTTCAAGCACAGCGCGAAATCGTAGGCGGAGTTTTCAAACTGAGTTGCCCTGGAACCTGCAGCTCAGAGACCTGGGAGCTCATCTGGCAAAATGCTGGGCAGATGGGGCTTGCTGCACCGGAGGAGGGTCGGTAGTCAAGGGTCTCAAGGGCTTCAAGGTTCGGCAATACTGGGTAGTCCCTCTCTCCCTCAGTGTATTCCACCATCCCCTCCCCACCTTCTGGTCTTATAAGACCCCTCGATTCTTTGCGGAGGGGTCTGACTCGGGTCTTCCCGAGAGTTCCCAGAAGAGCTATTTTTAGTGGTGGCTCCTCCACTCCAGCTTCCCCAGGGGAGGAGCTCCGGTAGCGGAGCAGACGCTGCGCGCACAGAAGCCACGGGTTTTCCGCGCATTGTTAGGGATGGGGATCGGAGGTGGTATTAGACACAGCCAATTCCCCCGGGAAACCCCGCCAGGTGCGCGGCTCAGACGCCGGACTGGCTCGGTTTCGAAGCGGAGGGAGGATTTCTCTCCTCCTTCCTGAACAAAGTCCTCAGCGGCCAGGGGCAATCCTCGCTGGACCGGCGCGGGCAAAGGGTGGTCTCTGCAGGGGAGGAAGTTCCCGGGCATAGCTGCGTGCGTCACAGCGGGGCTGGCACCGCGGAATCCGCTCGCCGGGCAGCGGCGGCTACTCGGAGGCCCGGCGCTGGGCGGCGCTGGCTGCCGCTGGCCCGGCTGCGCGCGGGGCGGCGCTGGAGGCGGCTCCGTCCTCGGCCGGGGAGGCGCAGGGGAGGAGGGCTGCGGGGCTGGGGCGTTAGCTGCGTCCCGGCTTGGAGCCCGCGAAGAAACGAGGAGGAAGGCGCCGCGGTGGCCGCGGCCGCATTGCTCTGGGCGCGACAAGCCATGAGCAGCAGCCCTGAGGGCGACCCCGCCGTCGCTGGCCGCCGCTGAGCCCAGCTCGGGGAGAGCTTGCCGCTTCCCAGCACCTTCCTCTGCCGACACCCTAGCACCCAGAGGTAAGGGCGGGGGAACCGTGAAGGGATGGAGATCGGCGGCCCGCAGAGGGCCACCCGGCTGGTTCCGCTAGGCGCGCCGGACCCGGGACTCGCCCTCACCGCCTTGCTCGCTTTTCTGATTCCTCCTGGCCCTCGGACAGGCAGAATGTGGTCTGCTGCCCAGTGTGCGGTCCCCGGAGCCATCGCTGCTACAGTTAGGAACCCGCCAACCCCTACCCCACCCATCTCACGATAGCCGCGGCGTCCGGCGTCCGCACGAGGGACCCAAGCCTGGCGCCTAGCGCAGCGCGGCCACAGCAGGTTCTGAGGTCTGGGGGAGGGGGACGCATGAGGGAAAAAACGCGATCACGGCCGGGGGCCAGCGTGATTCTTTCCTACCTGGAAGATCCGCTAGACCGCAGGGCCTGCCCTTTTTGGTGTTATCTCTCCTTGCCATCCTCTAACCTCTAAAGTTAGCACTTTAGAGGGATGGAGGAGAATTTGAAGGTCTTTGAAGGGAAGAAGAGAGCACTGACCACTCACCTGCGGGACTAGAGAGGAGAGAGGGGCTTCGTGGGTTCCAGCGGGCCCCAGAAGCCAGGTGTCTAAGCCAGCAATTAAGACCAAGACCGCTGCTTTCCTCCCACACTGAAGCTTCTTGATCTGCCACATTTCCAACTAGCTCCCAGCAAGGTGATGGTTAGGGTCGGGAAGCTTGGGTTAGGGTTGGGAAGCTTGGTTAGCAGCTTGGGAATCTTAGGTTGTGCTCTGTAGATGCTAGTGCCCTTCTTTTTTTGTTCAACCAATTCTTCCTAACCCCACCCACGCCTGCTCGTGTACATCAGGTTTCAAACAGTTCCAAACCTCCCACAGTACCTGGGTTTGTTTAGCCAAAACACCTAATCCAAAGCTTTATGCAGATATTTCGGAATGCCAAACTTCACTTGGTTTCAAATTCCTTAAGTATTTCATCGAACTCCTAGTAAACCAATTAGGAACATTTTTAGGTTCCCATCCTCCTGAAAGTAAAAAAGAAGAGCCAATCAATCTTTGTAGGAGTGCCGGCCTTTGGCAGAGGGAGGTTTGAATCACACTATTTAACAATCTTGGAGGGGAGAGGAATGGGTAGTGGAAATCACAGTTCCATTTTAGTCACATACTTGTTAGAAGACTTCAATAGTTCAAGAGCTGTAGCCAAAATAGTCACATTTCCAGACATGTATGTGCTGGTTTTCTAAAGCAGACAAGGGTTCAGTATGGACAGGTCGCTAAGATGCCACTGAAGGAGAGCAGGAACAGTGATGGTACTTCTCTTGGTTGTCCCAGCACTGATAAACCTCCAGAGCCATCAGCTTTATACATGTATATATTCTCTTTATTTTCTAATGATTTGTAGAGAACCCAAAACCTAATCTGAACCATATTGGATGTGTGGCTAAAGGTAACAGATTAAATTTATATAATTCTAATTTATGATATTTAGATTTCTTATGACTTCTTAAGTAGGGAAGGCCAAAGGTAAAAAACTGATTTGCTTTACTGTGGAGTGATTAACTTAAATTCTGTGTTGTCCTAGAATCTGTTTGTTTCCTTTAAGGAGTAGATTTCCAAGGTTATATATATTTTCCATGTTTCACATAATAGATTTACCACAAATAGGAGACACCAACCCAGAGATCATATCAAAGAGAGCAACCATAGTTAAGAATTCTCTATCTATTTCTTCATACTGGGGATTGACCCAGGGGCGCTTAACCACTGAACCTCCTTTCCAGCCCTTTTTATAATTTTTATTTTTAGACAGGGTCTCACAAAGTTGCTTAGGGACTTGCTAAGTTGCAGAAACTGGCTTTGAACTTTCTTTTCTCCTGCCTCAGCCTCCCAAGCTACTGGGATTACAGTTGTGCACCACTGCAGCAGCAACAGTTCTCTTTTTGATAAAGTTTTGATAACTTTGTTAATGATACTCATCTATTATTTCTCAAATCTAATTAATATCTTTATTAAATCTTTAATGAAGTGTTTATGCAATGAATTTGTTAAGTTAAGGAGGTGTTTAATGTTTTTAAGGGAATGCTTTTAGTGGGGAAATGCATTAAAAGCTTTAAGAGAAATGAACAATTTTCCACTTACATGAAATTTATCTTTAAAAACAACACAGAATTAGAAATATTTTAATTCCTTAGGTTCAATTTTTACCAAATTATTGTTATGATTTTTATTGTGTGTGAGGTGCTGGGGATTGAACCCAGGGCTTCATACATGTAAGGCAGCCACTCTACCACTGAGCCACATCTCCAGCCGCTTGTTATGACTTTTTAATAGCATGTAGTATTATTAAGTTATAGTCACCAGTAACATTATAATAAAGCCTAAGTTTAAAAAGAAATGAAGTGGAAACGATTCCTTATTTGGCAAGCATTGCGTTAATGATTTAATATGGCCATTGCTATATTATAGTCTAATGTATTATCTCTGATTCTTGCAAGAAACCCATAGGATAGATGATGCCATCCACATTTTACAGAAGAAAGGAGCTCAGTTTGTGACTTGCCAAAGATCACAGAGCTAAGTTGATGCCTAATGAGAACAAGCCTCCTTACTTTTTTTCCCCTTATTCTCCCAACTCCCTGCCCTGGTACTAGGGATTGAAATCAGGGCACCTTATCACTGAGCTATATCCCAAGTCTTTTTTAATTTTTAGTTTTGAGACAGGGTATCGCTAAGTTGTCCAGGCTGATCTGGAACTTGAGATACTCCTCTTTCAAACTCCAGCATTGCTGAAATTACAGTTATACACCACCAAGCCCTACCTCCTTAATCTTAATGATCTATGTTTTCCCATTATGCAAAGGCTTCTTTTTTATTCCTACTGTAATTTAGTGTTGACTTACCATATTGACTGTATAAGGAAACTCAACTTGAGAACCTGTCCCCATGTTTTCCATGTATCTAGTATGCGGCAGCATTCTAATTTTTAATCATAGCCATCTATTTCTAAAATCCATATTCTTGATTTCTGTTAAATGAATGTTTTGGAACTAACCCTAATGGACAATTCACTCCTTCCCATAAGCTATTGTCTTCTATGAGGAGAAGAGGGTCTCAGTCCCAAGAGTTAATTTGCCATGCCTGGATTGTTGGCTGGATCTTCATTGCTGGATCACTAATGAAAGTTAATCGCAAACAACAAGGGTGACGTTACTATTGCAGATGTTCTTGACTCCCTTTACTTTTTAAAAAATTATAAATCATTCTAGATTGGCATGGATTAAAGAGCATAGCCTCAAGATAAGAATAACTACTATCATATCATGCCTCTGCCCAGCAGGAGTACAAAGGAGGTTACATTACTGAACTTCTCTGAGCCCTCTTTCCCTTCCTCGTGTGTAATGGAGTTAACAAAACCTACCTTGCTGGATTGTTGTGTGTATTAAATATAATTATACATGCAACGCAGAGGACAGCTCCTGTCACCTAGCAGGTACCGAGTAAGGATTAACATCAGTGTATCCTAGCACTGAGTGAAACTTCTGCAATATTTCACTTTATGTCTATTGTACATACATATAGTGATTAGTCAGTGCTATCAATGATTCCCTCTACAGCTATACTGAAGTCTATATCAGATTTTAGCATCTTTAACTTTTGAATCACATCCTGTTCTGTAGTCTTGAATTAGAAACTTACTCGCCTTTTATAGTTTTTCTTTTGCCTTACATTGCATATTTTTTAGAACTTTACTAGCAATATTTCAATGGATTGGAATCTGTATATTTTGGCCAACACACTTCCTGTTTTCTGCCTTTCCTGATTCTCGGCCTTGCTTATCACTCAGGGCACCAGACAATGCCAGTATCCCCTTCCCCCACCCCACGTCTCACTCTTGACCATACCCCTACTAGCTGAAATTCTGCATTTTCAAGGCCCAGTCTAAACACTACCTCTTTCCTGAGCCCATATTCCTCCCTCTAAATTCTCTCTCAGCTTATTTATGATTCAGACAACACATACCCTAATGCTTTTTTTTTTTAAAGAGAGACAGTGAGAGAGAGAATCAGTTTTATTTAGTTTTTCATGTGGCCTTTGTTGCTCCAGCACTTCTTTGTGTATGTGCTGAGGTTCGAACCTGCATTCTTGCACATGCCAGGCAAGCACTGTAACTGCTGAGCCACAGCTCTAGCCCACACCCTAATGCTTAAAAAAAAAAAAAAAAAAATATATATATATATATATATATATATATATATATATATTTATATTTTAATTTTTTCCCAGGAAATACACTGTGGAAAACTATAAATTCTTTGAGGTTAGGGACATTTTACTATTTCTTTATATTCTTTACATAGGGTATAACACTTTGATGATTTCTGTTTACTAAATGAAAAACAAGTCATATGTTCTGAGAAAGAGCTTTACAATAATTAGGAAACACATCCAAATTATTTGTTTCTATTACATAATTGTTAGTGACACCTTCCTCATTATTTTAAGGTTTATTCCTCCCAACTTTCTCCACTAATTTAACTGATACTACATTTCCTGAAAATCTATGTCCTTAAAGCTTAGGCCACTAGGTGCCACATGAAATAGCTATGTTTCATTAATAAATTGCTCCCAAGATGATATTATTAGGTTATAAATATATTGAGTGCATCAACAATATTTGGGTAGTTTGGCACTTTAGAGGGGGTAATGGGCCAGGGGGATTTATTTAATTAGGAACTGGGTTACCTGAGCAGAAGGAAGCTGAAGTTGATGACGTAGGTGATCTAGGAAGGTTTCAAACCAATTTTGTTGAAAGTAGGACTAATCGTGGCCAAGTGTGGAGGCTACATCCAGAAGTGACCTTCATGTGAGAATTAGCGTAAGTGGAAGGGAGACCCAGACAGTCTCACAGTTATAAGGGCTGGGATAAATAAAAAGGAAGCGGTAAAAGAAACGAGGCATGACTGAAATACTATATGGTTGAAACCTGCTAGGTATTGGCCATTCCTGTACTAAAAAAATAGGAAAGATATGCACCTCAAGCAGGGCAAGAGAGGGGAGAAACTACTGTTACCTTGCACATCTAACATATGAGTATACTCCCCCTTGCTCCCCAGGCTATGAAAGTAATCTCAGCTTCATCTAAAGTAGATAGTTTGACAGAAATATTTTGAAAATGTCCTAATCATTAAAAAAATAGAGAATGGCTGCTCTTTTTTTCTTTTTTAATATCAGACATGGAAAAAATGGCAACTACCTACTTAGAAGTGTCACATGCTATCATAAGTTTTAGGAGTAAATTTAGGAATATTTTCTGGTGTTGGTTGGGGTTTTTTGTTTTTGTATGCTTGTTTTTGTTTGGTCTTGGGGTTGGAACCCATGGCCTTACACATGCTGAGCACATGTGGTACCACTGAGCCATATACCCTACCAACCTCTGGATGGATATCCTTTTGAAAATGTGATACTACAGTCTGTGATGTATGGAACCAAGTGACAGTTGATAGAGAAATTGAAATATGGGTTCAGAAAAGGTAAGTAAAATTTAGTAAAACTCAAAAATCAATCATAAGAAGCTATTTTAAAACTTAGGGAGGTCGCTGAAAATGTTCCAGATGACCAAAGTATTTTGAGTCAAAAAAGTCCAGGAGAATATATACATAATTTTTTTTATTCTCTAGAAAACATTTATTTTTTTCCCCTCTCTCCCCTACCCCACCACAATATATCTATGGTTGCCCTAGATTATGTGTTGCTACTTCTTTACTGGATCTAATGTATGAGTTTGACAACCTTTCACCCAAGCCTGTATTTGTTTTGCTCTAGCCTCCACAAATGAGGGAAAACATTCAATCCTTGAGTCTCTGATTTCAGCTAACTTCACTCAGCATGATTTCTTCCATTGCCATGCATTTACCTTCAATGACCACAATATTGTTGTTTTTAATAGTGGAGTAGAATTCCACAGCTTTTAGATCCATTCAGCCAGTTATACACGTTCTTTAAAGAATCTTTCTAAGGACTCAGGAGAACAAAAGCTATTCCCACATCAGAGAAAGTTGCAAAGGTAGAAGAGGGAAGAAAGTTAGTTTGACTAAAACAAACATTTTTGTCCAAGGGCCTACAATACAAGAGAGAAAGTGGCTGGGCACCACATGTGCCTGAAAGCCCAGTGACTCAGGGGGCTGAAGCAGGATGATTGCAAGTTCAAAGCCAGCCTCAGCAACTAAGCGAGGACCTAAGCAACTTAGCAAAAACCTGTCTAAAAATAAAATGAAAAGGGCTGAGGATGTTCCTCAGTGGTTAAGTATCCCTGGGTTCAATTCACCAATCCATGGAAGGAAAGAAGGGAGGGAGGGAGGAAGGAAAAGAAAGAAAAGGGAGAATGGGGAGAGCATGACAGAGCGCATTGGAAAATGTTTCTCAACTGCTTTTCATTATCATCCTCAGTTCACAAGCCTTTTTAATAGAAATCATAATACCACAAATACCTTATGTATCTGTTTATGAACTGTGATGCTTTGATGGACCACAACCATTACTTAAGATTGTTTTACCCCACCTTTTCCCATTCCAACCGACGGGTTGAGAACACTGGTGTCACATGATTCTGTTTTGTCAGAAGTAACAAAAGCCGTATGCAGCTAAAAAACATGAAGAATGGTCATTATATCAATATATTTTGTATGAATGCATATGATACATTAATTTACAAATATTCTGCAATTACATTGCAACCTGGTTTTCCTTTTATAAAAATAAGCACACTTTATTGCCTCAAACTGAAATTTTCATGTTAAAAAAAACGATTCCTACTTGTCCCAGTTTCACATTGGCAAAACTGTTAAATTTCTGAAGTTACCTTCCAATCTCCTCTACATGCATCCTTTTGTTTCCTGGATGAGTAGTGCACCCCAAACTTCACACAGTCTTCTTCCTTTGTTTTTTTTCTGACTATCATGGGAAAGCTCTGATATTAGCCATTCATTCTTGTGACTGACTGGTCAATGATACATGTTAGTTTGTCTATATCAGAGAAGAACATCTTAAACCACATGTTTATAATTATGAAATACTACGTTCCCTAACAAAAAAATTTCAAGGCTAGAGGTGTGGCTCAGTGGTAGAGTATCTGCCTAGCCTGTGCAAGGCTCGGGTTTCGATCTCCAGCACTGAAAAAAAAAAGATTTCCGTTCATAACAAGTAGATATTTGGGGAGGGTGTGGCCCCTGAAGTTGTTCTTGGCTCCTCGTATCTAGTTCCTTGCACAGGTTCCCTAGGGAGCCTGGCCTTCTGATGTCTGATCTCAGGAGTTGCTAGAAGAATTGGCTTATCTTTTCACATGTTGACTATTTCAGCATCCGGATCCTATCGTGCCCCGGCACGCTCCTTACCCCCAGACAACTCATCCCTCATCTTTTCAGTTTTCATTTCAACATGTTTTTCCCTTTTCCTTTACTCTGAAGTCTTCAGAAATAGAAATTTTCTTACATCTTTCTTTGTGTCTGACATGTGGAGCGCAGTCACGAGGGCAGAAGCCTTATCTGTCCTGTGCACCACCCTGTCTGCAGCTCTAGGAAAGTGCCGGGGATGTCGCTGCTCAATAGTCCTGTCAGAAGCAGTTAACGATATATTTTGCAGTAACATTTCTCACCTACTGTCTTGAAGCATGTTCATTTCCTTGTGTTATTTTAAATTTAGTAACAAAATTTAGTATCAAATTGCCTTTCTTAATAGAGAAACTAAAATATATATGTAAATATTTCTACTTGTGATCGGAAATTAGGAGAAAGCATATAAATAAGTATAAGTCAGGAGCAAGTATACGTATAAAACATGAAGTCAGGATATCCGAGTAAACCCTGTAAAAGTCTCTAAATAAGCTAAATGTATGAAAACTCAGGTGTCCCGTGAGTTCCTCCTGCATATTTCAAGAACTTGTCAAAATCCACAAAAATTACTTGTCTTTTTCAAATATCTTTGAGGTTTATGAATATTAAAAATGTTTAAATATCTCCCTCGTTTTAGTAAATGGGAAAATAAAGCCTGCAAATCTAACCTGTGGAAAAATGATTAGTCATTTATACCTTGATGTTTTTGAAGCCTTGAAGAATGACCACTTGAGACTAATTTGTATTTTCTCCCTTGACATTAGCAATGCTTTGAGGACTGTGCCTATCTGTAAGGTTAGGAAATGCTTTACATACAGCACACATGCCTTTCTAGCTAATGCCCTGCTTTGGGGATCATTGTAACTGAAAGTGGTTATCAGTCCAGGAATGAGCAGCTGTAGTTGGGGTGGGGGGTGGATCTAAGTAGTTGTTTCAGCAATTTATGGAAGGATCTGGGTGGCATAAAAGAAAGTAGGTAGCTGAGTTCATGCTGGACACAGTCACTTGGTATTAAAGCAAGAATTTGAAGTGGGCTTGAAAACAAACTAATAAAATTAAAATGAAAGTAAATAGTCAAAACCAAGCAATTAAAGTACAAAGCATACAAGTATACTTGATGTTTGTTTGGTAGTCGTTGTTGTATTTAGAACAGTGCTTAGATTAGCACACAACATATAGCAAAAGATCAGAATGTATTTTCTGAATGAATAAATGAATGAAATGTAAGGTGGAGAATGACTATGTGCCATTAGGATAAAAGAGGACAGTGCTGAATAACTAGTAAATGGTTAGAAAAAACTTTTGGATAAATAATTTGTAAACAATTTTATTTATGTCATATATAAAAGAGTTCTGGTAGGTCCTTTTAAAAATTCATTCTTAGTGACCTTTGATGTTTTTAAAAGATGGTGATTAGATTTTTAAATGTGAGTTCAGGGTCATTGTTTTACTCTTGATTGACAGCTGACATTTACCTGGGTGGCTAGGTAACTGATTTCCAGGAAAAAATACTATCCTTATTAAAGTTAATTTTAAAAATCACTTAAGGGGCTGGAGCCGTGGCTCAGCAGTTACAACGCTTGCCTGGCATGCGCAAGTACACGGGTTCAAATCCCAGCATCCACGTACACAGCTAAGTGTCAGAGCAATGAGAGCCATGTGAAAAACTCAATTAAAATTAATTCTCTCTCTCTCTCTCTCTCTCTCTCTCTCTCTCCCTCCCTCTCTCACTGCCCCTCTCTCTTTAAAAAAACAAATCACTTTAGTTGGGAGCTGGGGTTGTATAGCTCAGTGGCAGAGTGCTTGCCTAGCAAGTGTGAAACTTTTTTTTTTTAATTTTAAGTTACTCAATTTAGACAGTCTTTACATATCTGTCTTGGTCAAGGAAAGATCCACCCATCTTATTTCTTGTTTTTTGTGTTTTTTTGTGTTTTTTTTTTTGTTTGTTTGTTTTTTTTTTTTTTTTGGTATATGTGTTGAGATCATTAAATTTGTTACATACGAATGCACCTTCCAGATTTCTTCATTTATGCTATACATTCACAACCGTGATTATCAACAGTATTTGTATAATAATTGTTAATATCTTGCACTGGCTTTCTACATCAGGGAAGATTTTTCAAAGCAAAGTCTGACAGTGTTCTGTGTTATCTATTTTGTATAATGTATGAGCATGGAATTCTGCACTCTGTATGTTCTGTCCTATTGAGCATGTTTTACTTTAAAAGGTATGGCAAGGGGTGTGTATTAAGCCATTTAAACTATCTTATGTTGTCCAGTTGCATGTCTGTATGGTACAATAGCCACTAAAGCAATTGTTATTATTTATTTAAAGGTAGAAATACTTTTTATTGCTTTCTTACCTTGTTTACTCCAAGGCCAGAATCTAAGAAGTATTGAAATCATCTTAATCAGATTTTGTCTAGTGTTTATCACAGTGGTATCCCTGTTTTATTGAGGACCATCTTTCCCTCTAAGATTCTATCCTGCTAGGAAGTTAGCATTCTTTACTTCCTGAAAACTTGAGATTCTGAAAGTCCTGGAGTGGGTCATCCAGGAAGGATGTTGTCCACATTAGTACCATTTGTAACTTTTGTATCACCAATGCTTTAACTGTGGGGGGGAGCACCAAATTAAATTCTTCTCTAAATGTAACACATTTGGCACCACATGTTACAAACTAGCCTTTTCAATTATATGCAATTAGGTAAGCGGACAGATTCTTATTGTGAGTGGTTGAAAATAGCTACATTACTAGGAATGAAGGGTCTCAATGTGCGTGGTAGGAATTGCCATTCTGTATGGTTTTGTATGAGATCAACTTTTTGTCACATTTTCTAGGGAAATATAGATTCCATAATAGTAGGGTTATCCACAGATAAGTATTTATTGCCTTTAGGAGTAGGTAAAATAAAGTTTATCTAAATGATCTTTAACAAAAACTAGTTGTTTTTTTTTTCTTAGTTGACCTTTTTTGAACCTTTCATTAAAAGGATTATCTTATGTTCTCCTGACTGCTCACTAATTCATGGTCATAGCTATTCCTATTATTTCATAAAAGATGCTTTCTTTTCCTATATTTTTATTTTATTTTATGTATTTATTTATTTTGTACTGGAGATTGAACCGAAGAACACTTTGCCACTGCCCATCATCCCCAACCTTTTTTATTTTGAGGCAGGGTCTTGCTAAGTTGCTTAGGGTCTTGCTGAGTCCCCTAGGCTCACCTTGAAATTGCAGTCCTCCTGCCTCAGCCTCCTGAGTCACTGGGATTACAGGTATGTGCCACCCTGCCAGCAAAGATGTCTTTCATGGCAATGCAATACTGGAAATTTTATAAATTCCAGAATTCTAAAGAATACGCTCACATACATAGTGTTGTGAGGAAATGTAATCCCTCAACCCCTAAAACTGAGTTTCTGATTTATTTGGTATCAAACAGATTCAGATTCTGAAGTAGCTGCAGACATAACCAGTAATCAAATACGCAAAAGCTAGAAGTCTTTAGTTCTAGTCTAGAACTTTTAAAAAAGGTATCCTGCAAATGCACTGAGATAACCTGCTAAATTAAGGGTCAGAGATAATCTAAGAAGAAAAGGGGGATTTTTTAAAATCAAGTATCTTTCAAAGCATAAATGTCAGCATAATTATATCAATTAGTTCTTGAGCAGAGAGAATCATAAACTCTGTACAAAATATAAAACCCAACTCTTTAAAGGCACAGAAGAGTGAGTAGGGGGCAGGAAGGGAATTGATCCTTGAGAAATAGGAGCTGCAGTGAGTGAGATTCAAATCATGAATTTTTTCCTGAAAATTTACCCAGTCAGTTCATATGGCCCAGAGCTGCTAAATCTCAAACCAGATGTTACAGTCAGACTGACTTGAAAGGCAGAGAGTGGAGTGAGCCATCTGTAGTGGCTGGAAAGTAAAGGGGAAATTCTAAAAATAAAAATTAAAAAAAGTGGAGCGGTGGCTCAGTGATTTCAGTGCTTGCCTGGCAAATGTGAGGACCCAGGTTCGAACCCCAGCACCACATACACAACTAAGTATTGGAGCAGTGAAGGACTGTGAAAAACTAAATAAAGTTGTTTATCTCTTTCTCTGTCTCTCTCACTGTCCTTCTCTCTTTAAAAAAAATTTTAAAAAATTTTAAAAAAAGGAATCACATAAAAGAGAAAACCCCAAAATCTGTATTATAAACTTCTTCCAGATCTTTGTCTGACCTCAGAAGTGCTCTTGGATGGTAAGAAATCCTGGAGCCTAACTGATAACTACAGCTGGACACCTGAAGGACTACAGCATGTACCTCAGCTGCTGCCCACCTTAGGGGAGACAGAGCTCAGAGTTACACTGTAGCCACAGTTTGCTAAAACTGAAATTAGTACTTTTCAGAGGAAGGAAATTGACTTCAGAGCTTCGATAATTATCCTCCAGAATATCCAGTGTAAAATCAGTTACCAAACAGGAAAATTTAACCTATAAGCAAGACAAAGAATAAGCAATAGAAATTAACTCCAAAATGAGCCAAATGTTAGAATTAACAGCTAATGGTTTTAAAACTGCTATTATAGTACTGTGAAAAGAAATACAACAGTCATAATGAATTAGCAGATGAGGATCCTTACAAAGAAATGGAGACTATAAAAAGCAACAGAAGAGAAAATCTGGAATGAAAAGTCCACTGAATGGGCTTAATGGCAAATTAGATAGAGTCAATAAGGGACAGAGAACTTAAATATACATCAATAGAAATTATATAATCTGAATAGAAAGAGCTGAAAAATGTGGAAGAGAGTCACAATGACATGTTGTTTAGTCAGCTTTTCATTGTTGTGACTAATGAACAGACCTGACAAGAACAATTTTAGAAGGAAAGGTTTATTTTAGGGCTCATGGTTTCAGAGGTCTTAGTCCATGGAAGGCCAGCTCCATTCCTCAGGGCTCAAGAATATAGCAGGCAAGGCTCCAGAGAGCTCAAGGCATCACATTGGGAAGCAGAGCAGAGAGAGAAACTCCTTGTAATATACAGAATATATAACCCAAAGGCATGTGCCCAATGACCCACCTCCTCCAGCCACACCCCACCAGCCAACAGTTATCAGTTAATCCCCATAAGGGCATTAACTCACCAACTGGGTTAAGGTTTTTATAATCCAATCATTTCACCCCAGCCTTCCAGAATTGTCAAACATGAGCTTTTGGGGGATACCTCATATTCAAACCATAAGAACATGTAGGACAATATCAAGAGTATAACATTTTCAAGAAGGAAAAGAGAGAGGGAAAAATGGAAAAAAGATAAGAGAAAAATTTGACAAAATAGTGACCATAAATTCCCCAAATTTGGTGAAAAATAAACTTACCGATCCAAAAAGTACACCTTACTACCAGCAGGTTAAATACAACAAAAGCATCCCTAGATGTATCACCATGGTCCAAGCACTAGAAACCAAAGATAAGAGAAAATTTTAAACACAGTTTGAGAAAATGAAAATACATTTCAGACACAACAATAATATGTATGAATACTGAGTTTTTCTCAAGAAGAAAAAACTCAACAGCATTATTATTTAAATGTTAGAGTATAATCTCTGGACACAACAGAATTTAATTAGAAATCAGCAACATATCTGGAAGAGCATCAAAGATTTGTAAATAAAATAAGAAACCACTATATATTTTTTGAGCCAAAGAAAATGCAAGAATCTTTCAAACTGAATGGTAAAAATATAACATCAAAAATAATGGGGAAGGGGCTTGAGCAGTAGTGAGGCAGTTACGGCCTTGCCTGGCATGCACAAGTACACAGGTTCAAACCCCAGCACCCATGTACACAACTAAGTGTCAGAGCAATGAAAGCCATGTGAAAAACTCAATAAAAATAGATTCTCTCTGTCTCTGCCTCTCTCTCTGTCTGTCTGTCTGTCTCTCTCTCTCTCTCTGTACTTCTCTATTTAAAAAAATATAATAATGGGGAAAAATGATGAGACATAGCTAAAGCAGGTCATAGGTAGGTTAGAAGGTAGATAGGAGATAAATGTAGTTTTACAGAGCTTGGTGTGGGTTTCTGTTGGAAAAGAAATACTTGATATTGTTGATCCTTCTTTCTACCACAAGAAACTCGATGAAAATCCCCAAAACACAAAAGGGAAGAACAGAATTAATAGTAGAATCAATAAAATAGAAAACAGGTGAATGATAGAACGTAATTTAAAAAGCCAAGATTCAGTTCTTTGAAAAGATTAATGAGTCTAGCAAAACCTTTAAAGAGATGATGAGAGAGAAGGAGAGATAGAGCCCACATTACCAGTATCAGGAATAAAGTATCACTGCAGACCCTACTGACGTGAGAAGGGCAACCAGGAAATATTATTAAAACTGTAGGTCCAATACCTTTGACAAGGTAAATGACATGGGAGGAAATTCCCTGAAAAGTGCAAATTACAAAGTCTGACAAAAATATTGTTTCTAACCAAAAGCTTTCCTTTAAGGAAAATTTCAGACAGAAGGGATTTATTACCAGGAATGCAAGGTTGGTTTAACATTCAAAATCAGTCAGCATAAAGGTATACCAAGATATGTACAGGTCCTACATGAATTTCGTTGCATACCTCTGTACCTTTGCTCTCTTTTTTTTGTTAAACTGACTTACCTTTTAAACTAAAATGTGTGCCTTACAACTCTATATTCCTATTTGAACTGAAAAACGAGCGATACTTGCCATAATAAAGTTGTAACTAGTAAAATACAAAGACATTCATCCACACACATCTGTAAACTATTCCAATATGAATATTGTACTGGAAAATAGAGGAAACTTTACCAGAAAGAAGTTTTCATTATGAAGCAAACCAGCAGATTCTTTCTTATTGTTGTGGTGGTCACTTTAATCTACACCTAATAAAACTGCACAGAACTTAATATGCACACATAGACATATACGAGATAAGTTCATGCAAAACTGGTGGATTCTGAACTAGAAAGGCAGAAAGTGTCAACATCAGTTTCATTATGATAATGTACAGTAGTCATGTAAGTTGTTACCAGTGGATGAACTGATAAGAGCACTTTTTATATTTTTTTCTTAAATTTGTATGTGAAGCTACAATGATCTCAAAATAAGAAGGATTTTAAAAATTAAAAAAATTGATCATATGTCATCATATTAAATGATCATAACTCTTTCTATCTTAATAGATGCTTTTTCTTAGAGAGAGAAGGACAGTGTGAGAGAGAAAGACAGAGAGAATCAACTTTTATTGAGTTTTTCACATGGCTTTCGTTGTTCTGACACTTAGTTGTGTATGTGGGTTGCTGGAGTTTGAACCCGTGTACTTATGCATGTGGGGCAAGTGCTGTAACCGCTGAACCACTGCTCCAGCCCCTAATAGATGCATTTTTATGTCAAGGAAGCATTCAACATTTTCAACATCTATTCATGATAAAGACTCTCAAAGTTTAAGTTTCAAAACGGTCTTCTATTTCAAAATAAGCTATAGCTAACATCATTTTTTTTAAAAGAGAGGAGGACTGTGACAGAGAAAAACAGAGAATTAATTGTTTTAGTTTTCCAAGTGGCTTTCATTGCTCTGACACTTTTTTGCATATGTGGTGCTGGTGTTCAAGCCAGCATTCTTATGCATGCCAGGCAAGCGCTGCAACTACTGAGCCACCACTCCAGCTCCTAGCATCGTTTTTTTTTTTTTTAAATTGGGGGCTGTGCTGGAGCAGTGGCTTGGCAATTTTGGCACTTGCTTTGCATGCACAGGGAGGCAGGTTCCTACCCCAGCACGACATATACAACAATGTGTCTAAGCAGTGGAAGCCAAGTGAAAAACTAAATAAAATTGATTCTCTCTCTCGCTCAGAAAGGGACAGCGAGAGGGAGAGAGAGAAAGAATCAATTTTATTTAGTTTTTCATATGGCTTTCATTGCTACGACACTTTGTTGTATGTGTGGATCTGGGATTCAAACCTGCATCCTTTAGCATGCCCGACAAGCGACTTACCACCGAGCCACCACTAAAATCATTCTTTTATAGGGCTTTTTTTTTTTCTTTTAAGAGAGGTCAGTGAAACAGAGAGAGAATCAATTTTTATTGAGTTTTTCACATGGCTTTCATTGCTCTGGCACTTAGTTGTGTACATGGGTGCTGGGGTTTGAACCCACGTACTTCGGCATGCGGGGCAAGCACTGTAACCGCCAAGCCACCGCTTCAGCCCCTCTAACATTATTCTTAATAGTGAAATTTTGAATGCTTTCTCCCTAAAATCAAGAAGTGAGCAAAAGCTATCTGTTCTTAGGACATCCACTCAACATTATACAGGAGGATGAAAAATTTAAAATATTGGCAAGAAACCTTACAGGCTTTGTGGTTAGAAATTAGAATTCCATATCATCAGGAATCTACAAAAGAACAACTAAAAATAACATGTGCCATGCTAATCTCTAACTGACATGGAAGTATTTAAGATTTACAGGAAAAAAATCTTACAGGAGAAAAACAAATTTTGGTGCTACCTGCATGCTAACTAGTGTGTATCAAATATGTTTTGCGTATAAAAGCACCTGCTTCTGTTTTATTGCTCCAAATTTGTATGATTTCAAAGTACAACAATCTTTTTAAATAATATCAGATGAGAATAAAGATGCCCAAGGATAAGTAAGAGAAGGCCATAGCATTGGCTGGCATATTAACTAATAATAATTATATCAGAAAGTATATGAGAAGTGTTAGAATTTTAATCTCTCTTGGGCCAGAAACCTTTATTGTTTGATTTCAATTATTCATAATTTTGAAATATTAAAAGGTGGCACAAAAGCAGAAAAGCTAATTGCTCTTTCTGAAAGAGTACATTTGGGTTGGATGAGAAAAAAAATGTTTGCCATCTAGGTACAACATACAGGAATATATTGTAATTGTATTATATTGAGGGAAAAAATCCTAAAAATAGTTTTTCTTCTGGAGTTACCAGTTATCTATTATACTTAGCTACTTAAAAATTGATTTTATCTCAATATTATTTTTTAAATTACATAGGTCAAACCACGGTGGGTGACAATTTTTAAAATGTTAAACTACAGTGCTTTTTTTCTTTTGGTTTGTTTTTTGGTACCAGGGATTGAACCCAGGAGCACTTAACCACCAAGCCACATTCCTAGTCCTTTTTACTTATTTCTTTATTTTTATTTTGACACAGTCTCGCTGAGTTGCTTAGGGTCTTGCAGTGTTGCTGAGGCTGGCTTTGAACTTGGAATCCTTCTGCCTCAGCCTCCTGAGCTGCTGGGATTACAGGCATGTGCTATTGTGCCTTGCTTAAACTACAGTTTTTAAAGACTGAATTAACTTTATAAAGCATACTATAGGACAAAGATGATAGTCTTATTTGAATTTTATGAAAAACAAAATCTGTTTACATGGGTTAAAACTCTGATAATTATTTTGTCAAATATTATTCATAATTCCCTAATTTTAATGTTAATCCATGCTGTTAAAATTAATTATCTTGAATTATAATTTACATTATCACCAAACAGCAATATAACCATTTTTCATATTAAAAACTTATTGGGGGCTGGAGCAGTGGCTCTGCAGTTACAGACCTTGCCTGGCATGAGGTTGCAGGTTCGAATCCTACCACTATGTACACAATGAAGTGTCAGAGCAACAAAAGCCACATGAAAAACTAAATAAAATTGATTGTCTATTTTTCTCTTTCTCACAGTCCCTCTCTCTCTTAAAAAAAAAAAAAACTTATCAGGGCTGGAGGTGTAGCTCAGTAATAGTGCTTGCCTAGCATGCACAAGGAAGGCCCTGGTTTCAACCTGTAGCACCACAGAAAACCAAAAACAGACTTATTAGAGAAATGTGACTTTCCTGTGATCTCACATTGCTACAACATTGCCTAAAATTTCAAACCATTAAAGAAACAGACACTAGTTATAATTTTGTATTGTTGAGATACAAGAAGTTTATACTTTCCAGTTAAATGGGCATCCGATGGACCTACCATATGATCCAGCTATCCCTCTTCTGGGTATTTTTCCAGTGGTGTTAGAATCAGCACATTACAGTGACACAGCAAAATTTATGTTCGTAGCAGCTCAATTTACAATAGCTAAATTATGGAAGCAACCCAGGTGCCCCTCACTGGATGAATGGATCCAAAAACTGTGGTACATGTATACCATGGAGTTCTACTCAGCAATTAGGAACAATGATATAGCAGCCTTTGAAGGTAAATGGATGCCGATGGAAGAAATGCTGAACAAAGTTAGCCAAACCCAGAGAGTCAAGGGTATTTTCACTCATCTGTGGAGGCTGGAGTTACAGCCAGGTCTGTGTGAAAGGTAGTCAATCTCACGTATTAGACCCAACAAAGGTGTAGCAACACATAATCTAGGGCAATCATGAATGTGTCCAAAAGGAAGGGGGAGGAGGCAGGTAGGGGAGGGGGGAAGGGAAGAAGGATAGGGAAGGATCTAGGGGGCAAATCTAATTTAAGAATATATATGTATCATATTGTTACTTTATATACTTTCTTATTTACAATAACTAAATTTCTTAATTAAAATAATTGGGCATCCTATTGGAGAATAGTAGGATGAACTACAGTACATGAACTAAAATACATTTTAATGGCTGTATTGAGATATAATTTAGATACCATCATGTTTGTCTACAATGTGTAATTCAAACATTTTAAATATAAGTACAGAATTATTGCAACCATCACCATAATCTAATTTTAGATCACCCTCAAAAGAAATCTATACCCATTAATTGTCACTCTCATTCCTGATCATATCTAGTTCTCCTTCCAAGATCTAGGCATCCACTAACATATTTTCTGTCTCAATAGATTTGCCTATTCTGGACATTTCTGCTGAGCAGTGGCTCAGCAATTGGAGCACTTGCCTGGAATGCTTAAGGACCCAGGTGCAAAGCCCAGCACCATATACACAACTGAGTGTCAGAGAAACAAAGTCTAGATGAAAAAATAAATAAAATTGATTCCCACCCCCTACCCTTTAAAAAAAATACTGTTCCATAGCGTGGGCATACCACATGTTGCTTATCCCTTCATCACCTGATACACATTGAGTTTATTTCCGATTCGGAGCTTTTATGGCTAATGCTTCTGTGAACATTTATGAGGAAGTTTTTCTGTGGACATACGTTTTCATTTTTCTGGGATAAAAATGTGTAGAAGTAGAATTCAACAGTTTTATGTAAATGAGTTATAAATTATGCATCACATCCCAAACTAGAATAAGATAAGTGCTAAGACATTTATGTATCTTTATCATGAAATTTAACAACATAGCTTAATTTGTGTGAGTGTTCATCATTATCAGGAATATGAGTTGAACCTCAAATTTTATAT
This sequence comes from Aplodontia rufa, assembly GCA_004027875.1. Taxonomy (NCBI): domain Eukaryota; kingdom Metazoa; phylum Chordata; class Mammalia; order Rodentia; family Aplodontiidae; genus Aplodontia; species Aplodontia rufa. Next base: position 71,977 of record PVKS010002485.1, read on the forward strand.
AATTTACTCAGTTGTTTGTAAAGTATTATTGGCACTAGTAAAATGCTTTCCACTTTGGATTTTAAGTTCTGTTTAAGAAACAGAGAAAAAAGCAACTGAAAGTGATGGATAGCTATTTTTTGATATTTTTTGTTCATCATCCTTGATGACCTGTACACTGTCCATTAACTCCAAACCTCCCTTTTGTGAGTTGTTTTTCTCTTTTTGTTGTATATTAGGGGAGGGGGAATTTTTCAGATTCCTTTATGCTAGATGTATATAAGGGCTTCTTAGTTTCTAATTGGAAAATATGCGCGTTTATTTGAAAGAAAGTCTTGTTACTCTCTGGAAGGAGGGAAAGGAATTTCTAAAAGCAAAATATCTTTCCATGGCTTACCTTCTTTCAGTCACTTCTTGTTCACCAGGGATGGAGGTGAAGGACCTATCTTGATTGAGTGTAGATTCTATCTGTTTGTGTCTATTTAGAATTATTTTTTTAATTCACTATCAGCTGCAGATTGGGCAGAGATTTCCTTTAAGCCTTTCTCTTCACACCCTTGTTTAAACCACCCAGGCAGATTTCCCTGTCTCCATTTCAAAGTGAATCCATTTGATAGTGACATGTTCTCCAACACAGGACAAACTCCTGTGCCCATGTAACCTTCATTCTTAAATGTGTTCTAAGCAAAAGGGAAGCTGTAGGTTGAGTGGGTACCCAAAGAATTCACTGACCAAAGTAGACCACTCTGAACAACTAACTGCTTGCAAACAGAGGCAAAATGTACAGAAAACCTCTGAACCAAATCCCACATACAGATTCAATTGTGAAACAAATGCAAATTTAGATGCAGCTTATATACATAAATGAACCCACAGCAGGCAAAACACAGGACAGCTTAAAACTTCTCTGGATGTTGTCAGACGATAATTATCAAAAAATTAAATATGGTTCTAACAAATGTGGAGTGGACATGTCAAAGATTTATTTAACTCATAAACAAGGGAGCCAAAAATATGACAAAACTGGTTCAAAGAATATGCATAGAATTATTTTTTAAGAATGTTAGAATAACATTGTAAGTTAGATATAAATTAGCAAGTGCTTCGGAGGAATAAAAGTCATAATGTGCTTAGTTTTCTTTTCTACTGGACAAAAATGTGCAAGTCTGGAATTTAACCAGAAGTAATTAACAAGTCAAAAAAGGGCATATTTCCCTAAATAATCTTTGGGTAGCCAGTTAAATAATTATTCAGCATTACATTGAAAGGATGTGTTGTTCTCCTTTTGCCATATTCCAAATTTTTCATGCTTTTTAAAACAATGCATACTTTAATTTTAAGAGCTTTGGTTGTTTCTTGGTAATACAATAGACATTTATGTTATGTCAGATGCAAAACACTGGCCAGGGAAATCCTCAGACTTAAAACATGGGACAGAAGCTTTGGGTCTGCACTTCATTTCTCCACTTGTTACCCTTTTTTTTTCTTTCTTTCTTTTTTCTTTTTAAGAGAGAGGGACAGAGAGAGAGAGAATCAGTTTTATTTAGTGTTTTGTGTGGCTTTCATAGTTCTGACACTTTGTTGTGTACGTGGTGCTGAGATTCGAACTCGCATCCTCGTGCTTTCCAGACAAGCGCTGCAGCCACTAAGCCACCGCTCCAGCCCCCCACCCCTGCCCATGTTTTAAAAACATGTTCTAATTCTACCTTAGGGAAAAAATTCTGTTTTAACTCCAACCCCATTTTAACCAATTCTTAGAACCCAAGCAGCTCTCCCGACTCCTAACATAGATGACAAGTATTCTTAACCCCAGTACAATGGAGCACTTTAAAATGACTTTTAGACTGACACTGAAGTGTTCATGCTGCCCGATCTCAGAAAGGAGAAAAAAAAGGCCAGGAATTAGAAGAGAAACACTGTGAATCTCAGTAACATGCATGGTGAAGTACATTGAGCCAGAGGCTGCCCACAGCTCCACTTCCATTGAGGTGAGCAAGCCCCTACAGGACTTCAAGAGCCTCTAAAACAGGCATTGACAAACTGTGATGCACGTAGTCTGGGTCTGCAAACTGTTTTTGTATGGTTAACTTGCTAATATTTGTGTTTATATTTTTACATCTTTAAAGGGTAATTGTTTTATTTTTTTTTTTTTAAGAATAGGCAATGTAGATCACATGGGACCTGTCAAGCCTAAGTATTTGCTATCTCTGCCTTTATAGGACAAAATTACTCATCTTTGCATTAAAAAAAAACAACAAAAGAAAACATGTTTGTTAATATGTGTCAAAGTTTTATAACAAACTTGCTGTAAGGGAAAAGCTCTCTAGTAGCTAATTCAAAAATTTGCCCCCTTCCTTTTCCCGCCTCTGATGCTGGGAATTGAACCCAGGGCCTTGCACATGCTAAGCATACACTGTACCACCCAGCTATATCCCCAACCCCCAAAGTTTCCTTTTGGTAAGGATATTTTATAGCAAAAAATAATAGTTAGAAAACCATTAAATTTGACATCAAAAAAATAAAATTTGGTTAAAGGTCACTAAACTCTTGGTTGACAACTGGTCAACTGTGTGGGTAGTAACTAACTTCCCAAAATAAGTCATAGTGTTATTAAAGTTCATGGGAATCAACTACTTAAGCAGTTTTATTAGGAATATTAATTTCTTTCTGGGAGGAAATTGTAAATAATATCACTCATACAGGTCTGGGATTTATTTTTTTAAACAAGTCACCGTAATAGTATATTTTTAAAAGCATACACTGGGGTACAGTCAAAGAAAAGTAAACTGAAGGAATCTTGTTGTCACACTAAGTCTTGTAGCTTGTTTAATTTAGGACTACACAAATAGAAAGATGAAAAACTTGGAGAAGAATCAGAAGACTATCACAAAGAGGATTAGGCCGTTGGAAACAGAATCTATGTAGAAAACCAATGAAAGGAATTGAGCCATTTCAGCTAAGATGAGAAAGCTGAAGAAAAGTTTAATAACTACTTGCAGAACTCTGAAGGGATCTCCAACTAAACAAAGGGCAGTTGTGCATGTGTTCTAAAAATGGACAGGAGTTCAACCTGCACATAAGGATCCAGTGGCCAGAAAGAATTGTCAGATATCAAGGAGTGAGCCTTTTCACAAATTTTTACAGAGGCTGGGTCTTTAAAAATAGAAGCAAGTTGGCGCTCTCTACCATGGGTTTGGTGTGGTCTTTCTTGCCTGATGAGTTAGCCGATATTCCCTTGGGATCAGCCAAGGGCTTATAATTTAAGACCACACTGGGTACACACCACAAGGTCTGCTAGCCCTTGAGCAGATTGAAATGACGGCCACTGTCCTGAGGATTTACTCTGTGACAGAGGAGAGAGGGTATACAAGGGGCAACCATGTGGAACAGCATTATCACAGAACAGGGTAATATTTCTAAATATTTCAATATGTAGGAAAGGAAACAGTTAAAAATCTGACTCATAAAGCAAAGACATGGAAGAGGAAGGGAGATACCCCCATCTGAAGGAGGAAGATCCAAGCTGCAAGTATAAAGATGTGTCTTCATGTGATGGAGGAGTAGCAAGAGCGCCAGGGCAGGGAGGGCTGAATGTTGCAGAATGGAATTACTAAGCATGGTAGGCTCAGGAAACATCTCGAACACCTCTACTTTGAATGAAACGAGGAGCCATTAGAGGGTTCTGAGCAAATTAGAGTCTTAATCTAACTTGGGTTTGGAAAGGATCACTCTGGCTGCAGCATAGAGCATCCCTTAGCCAACATTTCCATCTTAGAGCCTTTGTACTCTTAAATTATTGAAGACTCCAAAGAGCTTTATATAGGTTAGTTCTATAGATATTTAATGTATTAGAAATTTAAAACCAGTAGATGTCTTTTAAAATAATAATGCAGCAACTTTATGTTAATATAAATAGCATTTTTATGAAAATGACTATATTTTTCAAAACAAATGAAGTGAGAAGATAGCAGTGGAAGTTTTGCAAATCTCTTTTATTTCTCCCAGTTGGTCTGTTCACTAACACATGTCTTGTAGTCTCCAGAAAACTTCCCTGTGCACTCCCTAGAAAATGAATCTAAAAGACAAGCCATAGAGGCTGGAGCGGAGGCTAGAGCAGTGGCTTGGAGGTTATGGCACTTGCCCGGCATGTGCGAGTACACAGGTTCAAACCCTAGCACCCACGTACACAACTAAGTGTCAGAGCAATAAAAGCCATGTGAAAAACTCAATAAAAATTGATTCTCTTTGTCTGTGTCTCTTTCTTTTTCTCACTATCCTTTCCTCTTAAAAAAAAGAAGCCATATTTAGTATTTTATGAAAATAATTTCGACCTTTCTAATTCCCTAAAAATGCATACTTTTAACAAATAGTGAAAGAGAAGAGAGTAAATCGTAAGAAGCAAAGATGGACACACAGACAACAGTTAGGAATCTGCTGTATACACCAGATGAGACCTGCTGGGGGCTGGGGCTATGGCAGTGCAGGTAGTGAGAACTGGTGTGTTTCTTGGTATATTTTAAAGGACAAGCCAATAGGTTTGCTGGCAGAATAGACCTGGATGTGAGAGAAGGTAACAAAATTAATGCCAAGTTTTGAACCAGAGGCAAGGATGAATTCCTATTGACTGAAATATAGAAGATTGTGAGAACAGCAATTTTGGGGGTAAAAATGAAGAATTTTTTGTGCCTACTTATTTAATTAATGAATTTTGAAATGTCTACTCCAATGTCCAATTGGAACATAGAAGTCAACAGCTGGGTATTTAAGCCTGGAATTCACAGGAGAGACTTTTGTGTATTTATTTATTTTTATGTATGTATTTATTTTTGTGGTTCTGTCTGGGGATTGAATGCAGGGGTGCTGTATCACTGAGATACATCCTCAGCCCTTATTTTACTTTATTTTGTTTTAAGATAGGGTCTCACTAAGTTGCCCATGCTGGCCTCAAACTTTTGATCCTCCTGCCTGAGCCAACAGAGTGGCTTGGACTGTAGGCATAAACCACCTCACCCGACCAAGGAAGGGGCTTTTTATTGCTTTAGTATCCTTCAGTATTTTTTAAGGAAAGAATGCATAAAAGTAAATTATCTGTGTCCTTCAGTTAAATATTATATTCTATAGATATTAGAAATTAGACTGACTAGTTATTGAACCCCAACTTGACGACTGCTTTCATCAGGAATTTATTAAAACTCTTCTTACCATCTTCCAGCATTCAGTATGTTGCTGAGAAATCTTACCACTGACCTGTGTTTTCTCTGTATATGCCCTCTTACCTGACCTAACCCACTGCCAGAAGCTTTTAGGATCTTCTGTTTATCCCTAATGGTCTGAAACTTCACAGTGGTGCAGGTTTTATTTTCATTGTGCTGGTGTGTTAGTCAGGCTTTTTTATATTGAGCTCTATAGTTTGGGAAATTTTTATTTCACTGTTGATAATTTCTCCATTTTCTTTTTACTCTAGAAAAGTTCTGTTTTTCAGATATTGGGCATGGAATTAGTATTTTGTTTTTTCTCCCACATTGTTTATTCTACTTTAAGATTAATTTTTGTCAACATTAGAATCTAACCCTTAGGGTGATTGCTTTATTTTTAATTTCTAAGCTTTTTCAAATGTGTTTATGAATACAATATCTGCTGCTAGCTTGCTGAGAATATTAATTAGTTTGGAGGTATTAAAATGTGAACTCCTGCTGTCTACTTTTATATTTTGCTCTTTACTTTTGGTTTATCTGTGTGTTCATTTGTTCCATTGATTATGTATTTGCTCTATTTATATCTTTTGGGTTAGAGACATTCCCCCAAATGTCTGGGCATCCATAACTGGGTTTTTATGCGTCTCAGTCCATGTGGTAACAGAATATCACAGTCAGCCATTTATAATGAACACAAATTTATCGGCTCGTGGTCTGGAGGCTGGGAAGTTCGATATCAAGGCATTGGCTCTGACAGGGGTCATCTTGCTCTGTCATCACATGGTAGATGGAATCAGATGGCAGAAGAGCAAAGAGAACTCGGAGAAGGGGAAAAGAGAGAGAGCAAGCTCATGCAAAAGACAGTAGACTCCGACCTCATGCATGAATTAATGATGGGTGGAGCCCACATGCCCTAAACACTTCTTACAAGTTTCACCTATTAATACTGTTTTCATTACAGTTATATTTCAACACAAGTTCTGGAGGAGACAAAAACCCATTTGGGAGGTCTGTGTGAACTGTGGGACCTGGGCACAGCAGAGCTTCACATCAGAGTGAGCAGGTCGTGAGCAAACTTCTTGTTTTGTGCCAACCACTTGGTTGCCACAACTCCAGGAATACGATCCTTGCCATCTCGTTGCTTTCCAAAATCAACCCCAAGTCATCTTTGTCCTCATGCATTCCATAAGTCTATGTATATGCATGACAGTGTGATGACTGGAGATTTACGTATGTGGCTTTGTTTTGTAAATGTAGAAGCACCAGGGCAGGAGGACTTGTGTAATATATTATAGTGAGAAGTGGAGTTAGGTCTAGCTCTTGGACTTCCTGTCAAATGTCCTCTCTTTAACTAATGCTCTTCATACTTTATGTCCATCAGTAACTTCCTCAGGATAGAAAAGAATGTCTGCATATTTCAGGCATTTGGGAGTGGAGATAGAAGCATTCTGCTCAAAGGACCAAATTTCATTTTATGTCTATAGTGTAACTTTTTAAAACTTGCAAATTTTACAGTTGATTCTATATTATTATTGCTTTTAATAGAACATTTACTTTTAATCCAAAGTCTTTCAGTAAAGTCAATACCAGGAAAATATGCCCTGTGTATCCAGTGGCCTCTTCTCCCCCATTGAATTTATCTGCCTGTCCCAGTGGAAAGCACAGCCCATGTGACTGAAGAATCAGGCACCCCCTGTCTCCACACACAGCCACACACAGTGGTGACTTAAACAACAAAGGACATTGTATCTTTCTCTCTCATAAGAGTCTGCACATAATCATTGATGTCAAGAGTTTGGCTTCCTGTGTCTTGCTTCCAGCACTGCTAACACATATCCCTCACTTGTCTGATCGAAGGTAGCATAAGAAAAGGGTAGGAGGGCATGTGGAAGGCAGGTTCCTTTCCTTTGAACGCACGGCCCACAGTTGAATCCATCTTTTCTGTTTATATTCCACTGGCTGGGATTGGGTCCCATGGCCCAATCCAAGCCCTGTTCTGCAAGGGGGCTAGAACTGTACTCACCTGTTCTTAGGTAAAAAAAGAGGGGCTCGATACTGGGAGACCACAAGCCATCTGTCCCATCATGATGCTGCATCTTTTAGCTAAGGGCACAAAGAGCACAGGAACACAAATAACTAATAGTAAAAACGCAACATGAGGCCCCTTCGGTGACTGCTTCAGGGGGTTGCATGACTCAGCTTCCGGAAGGCCTTTCTTCAGGGGTTCTGTCAGCCCCACAGATTGCTTCGGGTTTCCTCTCCCACAGGTGCAGCTTCCTGTAGAGGCCAGAAAGGCAGCTGTGTTGTTGGGTGGCAGCAGTCAGAGGAACAGCCTTTCCAGAAGTTCAGACTTCAATGCAACAGGTCGAACCACCTCTACCGTGTTGGGGTGTGGGATAGAGTGGGCCCTTGTTCTTTTTTTTTTTTATTATTATTTTTAGGAGAGAGGGACAGTGAGAGAGAAAGAAAGACTCAAATTTTATTTAGTTTTTCATGTGGCTTTCGTTGCTCTGAAACTTCACTGTGTACATGGCGCTGGGGATCTAACCTGTGTCCTCTCGTAAGCCAGGCAAGCACCATAACCACTGAGCCACTGCTCCAGCCCCTAGGCCCTTGTTCTTAAAGAGCTGATGTTATCATTATTGGTCTTAGCTCTGGAGGCTTCCTTAGCACTTTGGGTCAAGCACTAGAAATGATAGGTGCTAAATAAACTCCAAGAATCACACAGTCTGCCAGAACCTAGAGAAATTACACACCTGGAATCCCTGGATTGGGACAGGTTGACACTTCATGGGGTTTTGACAGGTACACATGGAGTTAGAGATGGTTGATTTAAAGAAACTGACCTATCTTGTGGCAAGGAGAAAAATTACCAAATGTTTTAAAGAGGTCACCACAATTTTAGGGTACTTATAGGCAGTTACCATGAGCAGCAGATATAGAAACACAAAGAATAAACTGAACTTTTCAGAATGCAGACGATTCCCAAGAGAGAACCCAAGCTGATACTTCTTAAGTGACAAATGAGGTCAGTGATTGTCAAGTTTACTGTAGGGTATTTTTCCAAGTGTGTATAATTTAAAGAGGTTTAAAACTTGCCCAAGGTCACCAGCTAGTAGCCGTAGAGCTAGATAGCAAACTTAGGTTTTTCTGGGCAATAAAATTTACATCATAATCATTGCATTATATTACTCAAAGCAGTAGAGATGACTCACATTTATTTTTATTTTTTAGATTAATGTGGCTCCTTATGACTAACTTAGAGTTCTGGGAATGCAGATGTTGAATGAAGTAACATATACACATAAGGTAATAAAAAGAGTATTTTTTAAATTAGTTTCACTGTTGATATATATTGTTTTGGATGAAGGACTTCATATCATCCTAAGTGTACAAATGACTGTAATCACTTCATAGGGAAGAAAATTTGCTAAACTGCCTTTCAGTTTCATATTAAGATCTGTTAATGAAATGTCAGTGTCCTCAAAAGAAGCACATCATATCTTTACGAATGGTCTACTTAACTGTGGTCATGGGGCCCAGTAGGCAGTGGCCACTGTGGTTTAGAAGATACTTGATTTGATAACAGTTTGTTTCTGCAGTTTTTGGGAGAAGGGAAAATCAACAAAGGACTCTATCATATTAGAATATTTTATAATCCAAAATAAAAATGTATGAGGTGAGGCCATAAGGTCAGCAGGAGATATATTTCTAGAGAATCTCAGGAATGCAAGTGTACAACTAAGAGCGCCTTTACATTCTCTCAGCTAGACTGAGATTTTTTTTTAATCAAAATATACCATGCTTTTAAAAAGCCCCCTTGTGCTATTTCCAAATAGGAGCATAATAGTTCCCTTATATGAGGAAGCCACAAATCTTGAGAATAGTGGTTTTCCTGGATGTTCTTTGGCTACCCTACTGTTTGGTTTAACTAGCATTTCTGGTAATGGAGTTGCTTGAGTCTCAGGATTAGTTTGCTCAGAAGTTTTATGTTTCTGCCAAACCCCTTCCTGTTGACATATACACTGAATCAAACTTATTTGGGTGACATCATAAGCAGTGTTAAGTATTGCATTTGAAAACAGTCTGAGGCTCTGATAGATTAATTAATCTATTTGGGTATGTTTGCTTAGAAACCTGGAATGAAGCCTGTTTTAAAATATATTTGTTTTTAGAATATAATCTGAAAAAGACTACAAAATTCTTAGCTACAATAAGGTTCTCAAAAAGCCATCTTTGTGCATATTTCAACACCTCGTACTATAAGACATTTAATTTAGTGGTAGTGGAGAAGGTAACAGAATCACTGTGTTTTAAGAATATACATCCTCAGTTTTAGAAAGATTATACCTAAGACCCGTGTTTGTTTTGTTGCGTTTGCAGTAGTGAGGATTAAACCCAGGACTTTGCACATGCTGGGCAATCACTCTAGCACTGAGTGCTTTGCCCTTTAATTTTTTTTTTTTTACTTTTAATCATTTATTTATTGAGACAGGGTCTTTCCACGTTGCTCAGGCTGTCCTTGGACATTTGATCCTCTTGCCTCAGCTTCCTGAGTATCTGGGGTCACAGGAAAGTGTTACAGGAAGGTGCCACAGCACCCTAGCCCTTTTCTGTTTTTATATTGGGATCACCTACGAATAGAATTAAAGAAATACTCATTTTTCTAAAACTAACCAATTGATAAAAAAAATTTAACATGTGTTTCATTGTGATGCTCAGTGATAAATGATAAAATATTTATTGAAACATGTACATAGGGGCTGGAGTAGTAGCTCAGCAGTTCAAGCGCTTGCCTGCCATGTGCAAGGACCCAGGTTCAAACCTCAGCACCACAGACATAATTAAGTGTCGGAGAAACAAAGGCCTGATGTAAAAATGAATAAAATTGATTTTCTCTTTCTCTTTCTCTCTCTCTCTCTCTCTCCCTCCCTCTCTCTGATTATACACACACACATACACACACACACACACACACACATACATACATACACACATCATACCAAAATGTGCCCTTCCTTAACAGGAGAATGTCCTGTTAAATATTAGATGAAGTAGAGTGTACCCTTTAAATTCTGTAAAGTTATCAAGTGCCTAAAAGTCTATAGATCTAAAAGATTAAAGCCAAAGAATTAGGAACTACTGCCCATGGAAAAGCAAATAAATGTAAAAGAAAATATTTCTGAGTATATATTATAGTCTAAATGTATTAAAAAATTTAAGGTAAGCATCTCTGATGTTATAAGATAATAGGAAATTTTGGATCACTCCCAGCTTTTAAGAAACCCTTCTATAGAACAAAAGGACACCTTTCTTGTTAACTAATTCCTAAATTCAGTCAGAAGGGAATTATGTTGTTTCAATTATCTATGGAACATAAGGTTTATGGTTTTAGAATAATGGGCTGTAAACACGGATGACCTGAGTTGTAATCAGGCTTTCTACTTACTGCTGTGTAACTCCAAGCAGGATATTTAACTTTCCAAAGTCTCTATTTCTTTCATAAATATGAAAGTACAGTAGTATCTCAAGCCTAGAGCTATTTGGGGATTAAATAATATAATAATACATAGAAGTGCTGCTGGTTCCTGGTGCCACTTTCAGTGTCGTAAAGCGCTAAATGTAGCTCATGTTGTTGGGTTTTCTTTCATAAAGAGAGCTTTGTTAGTGAAGATCAACACTCACAACATGTTACGCTAAAAAAAATTTATCAAATAACCTTGGATCCCATCAGAACTACAGTCTTGTGCCCAAAGCATCATCTGCATCCTGAAAGTGTAAATAATGGCTATACACACGGAGCGCTGTGTCCTGTAAAACCATTACATCTCAGACAACTAGGTCAGGGGCTGGGAGTGCCCAGATGAGCAAGCCAGTCTCTGCCCTCACAGTTTACAGTGCGGGAGGGGAAATAGATGCAAATATAAATAACCCTGGCAGTGAAGGAGAGAGCAGGGTAGGTAGGAAAGTGTTGATCTTGGACTGCATAGGAAAATACTCAGCCACAGGCTTCCAAAATAGAATACTGTTTATGGCCTTAGACCCTTCCCAGTGTTATCCATGTGGTATGTTCTTCCCCAGGGAGGGTGGTCCACACTAGGGAGCCTTTCAATCCTGATGTGGTGTTCTGGGAAGAGGTGGTATGTGCGTAGATATTAACTAAAAATATGATATTAAAATATAGGGTCTAGGGCGTAGCTCTAGTGGTAGTGTGCACTTGGCATGCACAAGGCCCTCAGTTCAATCCCCAGCACACAAAAAAAATAAATAAATATGTAGAATACTGAAATCATTCTAAGTAAGCAAACCCTATCTTTGGTAGGGCCAGATAAAGCTCTAGATATTCCCTAAGACCTTATTTGGTGCCCAGCTTTACTTTTTATCACAAGAAGGGGAAACAGATGTTTCTAGGAAAATAGGTCTCAACTTGAGTGGCATGTTGGAATCACACCAGGACCTTTGCAGAGCATCCCATGCCTGGGTCCTACCCACAGCGCTCTGATTTAACGGCACCTAGACATCAGTGTTTTTACAACCTTCTAGGCAGTTCTAACACACAGCAAAGGCTGAGAGCCACCCCTCTACCTGCTTTGGTTTTATTCCCCCAGGTATTCTCTAGTAAGTTTCAGGAGACCAGCTCAGCCTAGGTCCATCATCAGGTTTTTTTGTTTCATTTTATTTTGTTTTGTTTTGTTAGTTTGTTTTGTTTTGTTTTTTGTTTGTTTTGTTTTGTTTTTAGAGAGAAGGACAGTCAGAGAGAGAGAGACAGACAGAATCAATTTTTTATTTAGCTTTTCATGTGGCCTTCGATGCTCCAACACTTCGTTGTGTACGTGGTGCTGGGGTTTGAACTCGTGTACTTGTGCATGCCAGGCAAGTGCAGCAACTGCCAAGCGGTGTCCAGTCCCCATCAACAGTTTTTCCAGTCATTAGCAGCCAAACATATCTTACCCCTGTTTCACATCCCCATGGTATGTCCAAGGGCTCTGTTCTAGAACCTTTTATTCAGGTCATTGATCAGCAGGTTCTTCCTAAATCTCTTCTATAGCAAGTCGAAACCTGTTATCATGTACCAAGTTGAAGCATTTCGTATTTGGTGCTTCAATGTATCCCTGTACTTCCAGGCTCTTAACACATCTCTTAGCCTTATATATTCCTTTGCTTATCTCAATTTATATAAATTTTCTATATAGAGTCTATTTCTACTAAATTCTTCTGTTATTTAGTAAATATCTATTGAATGACAGTTATGTGTCGTGCACTCTCCCGACAAAACAGTTTCCAAATCAGGCAAAAACTTAACATGGGACTTATGTTCAAGTGGGAGAAGACAGGAAAGGTATGACAGAGATAACTGAAATGTGCATAATATTTCAACGTGTTAAATGCTATGGAGAAAAATAAGATATGGCGAGAGGCTTAATATTAAATTGGCTTGGCAGTATTGTCCAAACAAAAGGTGGTGAGAACTTGGACCAGAGTGATAGTGACAGAGAAGGTAAAAAAGTGATTGAAATCTGGATCAGTTTCAGCAGTGCCTGCAGAAGGTGAGGGGTAGAACCATAAGGATACCTGGAAGAGGAGACCTGCAGGCAGATGTGCTGCAGGTCCCTGAGGCTGGAGTGAATCTGGAATGTTCTAGGAACTGCCATAAGGACCAAGGTAGCTAGAGCAAAGGGAATGTTTTAGAGAGGGCTAAGACCTGTAAGGGCTGGGAGTGAGATTACATAAGGCCTTTAGGACTTTTGTAAAGGTTTTGGCTTTTTCTCTGAGTGAGATGGAGGGTTTCTGGTAGATTTAGAGCAGGAAAGAGACACAGTATTTTAATAGCATCATTCTGGCTGCTCAGTTGAGATTAATGTGTAAGAGTCAACAGTGGAAGCAGGAAGACCAGCTAGGAGGTCATCACAGTAATCTGTGCAGAGATCATGGTAGTTGGACCAAAGTGATAGCAGAGACAGGTAGGGGTTTAGCTCAGTGGTAGAGTTCTTCCCCGGCAGGCACGAGGCCATGGGTTTGATCCTAGGCACCACAAAAAAGGAATGAAAGAAAGAAAGAATCTGGATTTTTTTTTGAAAGGTAGAATTTGTAGCCTTTAAATAAATGTCTAATATTTTTCACATTCCTCTATTAAAAGAATAAATTCCCAAATTTTGGCAAGGGACCTGAATATTGCTAGTTACACCATTAGATAAATTTTCTGGCTCTTGAATACCACAAATTCAGCATCATTTTATTTTTTTAGAGAATGACATTACTGCTGATTTGAACCACTTCATCCATTTGAACTTCCCACAGTCATCACACTTTCATTCTGCTCTGTTGTACATTGCTGGCCATCCGCCATGGAGAATTTTAACTCCAACTATCAATGAGCACTATCACCCTGCTGTTGCTTAGTAAACATCTACATTTCTCTTCTTTACCTTATTCCACAGCTGGTCCCAGGAGGTGACTGAGGCATGCAACTGGAGTGAAGACTGCAGTCCTACTAATAATATTATAAAGGAGCCCCTGGCTCAGAATAAATCATGCTAAGAACACTTTCATCCCTCTCCCAACTCCCTAAATAACAAAAAGGAGCAGATTTTCCATTACTTCCTCCATGGAAATCTCTCAGGTAGCCTTCAGTGAGGAGCTTCCCCTTTGACCCTTAGCACAGCGCAGGTGTTATGTCAGAAGAGAATGCAGAATGGTGCAAAAGAATCAGGTGGTTCCCATCCCGAAACTAAGTGCACCTTACTCTAAGTTTTAGTGGTCACATAGATATTTCTTTTATAGGTTTCTAACAACTGAAAAACTTTCAGAATAAGTATATACTCATTTTTTTCATTCATTCATCAGTTGTTTATTGAATACTTTTTATGTGCTAAACACTGTTCTGGGTGCTGGGAGATAGGAGTGAAAAAAAATGTCCCTGTTTCTTAGGAACTTACCTTATGATGCAAGAGACAACAAAAAGCACATATGCATAGTACATCCAATAAAGATAATGCTGTGAGGACTGAAGGGCATCATGTTGAGCAAAATAAGCCAGACTCAGAAAGTCAAAGGTCGTGTGTTCTTTCTTGTATGGAGAAGCTAGAGAAAGGCAACAGTGAAAGAAAAAAAGAAACCTCATGAAAATAGAAGAAAGACCAGTAGAGATGAGAGGAAGGGGATGAGGGAATGGTAGGGAATGGGTAGAGGTCCCGGGGAAGGAAGTTGATCAAATTCTGTCATGTACATATATAAATATGTCACAGTGAAGTGCACTATTATGTGTAAACATAATGCACCGATCAAGAAATTTAAATTTTTAAATAAAAGATAATACTATGAGGAAAGCCACTTAGGAGAATGGAAAAGGGAATTCTAGGGTGGTGTGCTACTGCTGTGCATGAGTTTGTGTTCATGTTTCCAGTAGGGTAAGCAGAAAAGGCATCTCTGAAAAAAACATTTGTACAGAGACCTGAAGGAAGTGAGAGAGCAGTATTCTTGCCAATATCTGGAGGCAACATGTTCCTTGTTTTAGGAAGTGCTTAGATAGTTTTCCTCTCTTTTTATATGCCCTAAGTGTTTTCATCCTGTCTCATGGTGTTAACCCTGGCAACTCCCAAGTTGATATCTCTAGCCAAGATCTTTCCTGACTCTTTCTACTCTATCCCAGTGCTTGTGGACCCCTCCACTTGGATGGCTAATAGACACATCTGAAGTCAGATTCTCTATTCCCCCTCCACCTACAACCTGCTCTTTCTGTAGGTTCTTGCTCTCTTAGTCACCCATTCTTCCAGTATTTTAAATCAAATAAATTGTACATTTCAAAAAGCTAGAAGAAAGACTTTTGGAAATTTTCACCATAAATCATGAGTGTTCAAGTGGATAAATGTTTAACCTGATATAAACATTATATAATATATATGCGTATTGAACATTACATACCACTCCATTAATATGGGCAGTTTTTATATTGTCTATGGATCAGTTAAAAAGAAAAAGATAATTGAAAATAAGATTGAAAAATAATCTTGGCATATCTGACTCAAGCCCCATATCCAATCCATCAGAGCAAGAGTTACTGAGATTGAGAAAAAGGGGGAAACAGGACAGTCAGATGAAAAAAGCTGAGACAAATAGAAAGCTTAGCAGTGATAGAAGTACTTGCAGGCAGTGTTTGACGGAAAGAAAACCAAAGCTAACGGTGTGCGAGTCCAGGAACTTAGGTTGATGTGAAATCACATCTTAAATCATGTTTCCCTAAAAGAGCTACTTTCTTAGTGGTCCACAAGGTGTATTTCTTTAAAAAAAAAAAAAAAAAAAAAGAGAGCGAGAGAAGGAGAGAATCAATTTTTATTGAGTTTTTCAAATGGCTTTCGTTGCTCTGACACTTGGCTGTGTAAATGGATGCTGGGGTTTGAACCCGCGTACTTGAGCATGCCAGGCAAGCACCATAACCACCGAGCCACCGCTCCAGTCTTTTAACATCACTTTAGTTAGTTGGCAGAATAAATCTGTAGTCTTATGGATTAGAAAGACTCTTTGGGTACTCATGGAGATATTTTACATAAGTTTCACCTAAAGTGTTTTCTGTTCCCGGCCT
Organism: Aplodontia rufa; assembly: GCA_004027875.1. Classification (NCBI taxonomy): domain Eukaryota; kingdom Metazoa; phylum Chordata; class Mammalia; order Rodentia; family Aplodontiidae; genus Aplodontia; species Aplodontia rufa. The sequence goes on from PVKS010002485.1 coordinate 87,730, forward strand.
CTGGAAACCTTGTGGGACCTGATGAGGAAGCCAAAATTGCAGTCATTATATAAAAAATAAAACAGCGAGCATTTGAGTCAGTCACCGGAAAACAGACCTCTTTGTATACAAATCTGAAGTGAGGCCAAATGCTTTACTAGAACATTGGGGAAGGAAGAGCCTGATAATTTTCTAAGACAAGAGATGGTTAATAGTGAACTATTCCAACCAAATTAATTTGAACAAGTACAATGAAAAGGAAGTAAGTAGTCAGTGTCCTTCTATTTTAATTTGGTTTAAGTTTCCCAGTATTCAAATCTCAGTACAGAAGGTTCTTGCTATTTTGCTGCACTGCGTTCCTGGAAATCACATGCAGATCCCCACAAAGAAGAATGGAATAGTATGATATTTAGGGACTGCATTCTCCACCAAAGCATTTAGTATCAAACCAAAGACAGGTATAACCAAGTATATGACATAGAAATGCTCTTGTGGCTCTGGTAAATTTCCATTTTCCTAGCTATTTAGAGTAGAAGTATCTCCCATACTAGTGACTTCATCGTGGACAGAAGTTGAGTCCTTTAAACCTCTAAAAAAATATCTTTCCTCAGACTGGATTTCTCTCTTCATGTGAGATTTTAGTCTGGATTAAGTCACAGGTATGATTACTCTGAATACATTGATCAGATGATGAACTCCCCAAATAGGTGCTTTTGCCAATGAACGTCAAGCCTGAACTTTCCATAAAAGAGGTTACTAGATCCTAAAAGTGTTTTCCTTGTGAAGTGAAATGAGCTTGAGCATTAGAATCAGGCAGAGTTGAGTTGGAGGTTTTGCGAATGCCAATCACAAGATTGGTAATCTTGGGGAAACTGACCTCTCTTTGCAGATTTCCTCTTCAATAGAGCAGAGGTTTAATGTAGAGTTTCAACAGATAAAAATTTTAGTGACTAGTGATTAGTAATTAATATTAAATAGCAATAGCAATTGTTTTACCTTTCCTTTCCCCCTTAACAAAAATGATTCTTGCAAAGTTTGTTTCTTCCATTTTTTAAAGAATTCTTTTTTTGGGGCTGGAGTGGTGGCTCAGCATTTAAGGCACTTGCCTGGCATGCACAAGGACGTGAGTTCAAACCCCAGTACCATGTACACAATGAAGTGTCAGAGCAATGAAAGCCACGTGAAAAACCAAATAAAAATTGATTCTCTCTCTCTCCCTCTCTCAAGGACTAAAGGCCCAAACTCCAGGAAATTCTTATTCTTACTAATAATGAACTCCCCTGTTCACAGTAGCTCTGTGATGGGAAAATAAACAAAATGTCCATCAGCAGATGAATATGCTATTTTTAAAAAATGGTATGCACCTACAATGGAATATCATTCAGCTTTTTAAAAGAAGGAAATATTTCAGTATGTGATGATACAAATGAACCTTGGGGACATTATGTTAAGTGGAATAAGTCAGTCACAGAAAGACAAATACTACATTATTCCATTTAAATGATTTTTCTAAAATAGTTCCATTCATAGCATCAAAGAGCGCAATGGTGGTTACCCAGGGCCAGGAGGAGGAGTCAGTGGGAATTTCCTAATCAACGGGCATAAAGTTTCAGTTAGCAAGATAAACAAGCTCTAGAGACCTACTGTATAAATTACACCTATACTCAACAAAACTGTATTGTGTACTGAAACTTCTGTTGAGAAGGCAGATCTTATGCTAATTGTTCTTATCATAATAACATAACATTTTTAAATGGTAAAGTCCCTTATCACACCAAATTTGAGTGTCATCTATTAATAGTATTAGTAGCTGGCACAAACTGAGTGCAGATTTCCTGCCTTGTACTGCAATTAGTCTTTGTCGTAGTTATATCTTCACATTTCCCAATAAACCTGAGAAAGAAGACATTGTCCTTTTTCATATATTGAAAAAAAAAAGAGAAAAATAACTCACTCGTGGTCACCCAGTTTTTAAGCAGCAGAGCAAGGATTCCAGCTCAACTTCAGTGCCTTGTTCTCAACCAGTAGGATTCTAGAGTATTATTTTAATAGTCTGGTGTTGGGACCGGTGGGGTAGCTCAGAGGCACAGTGCGTACCAGCATGCACAAGGCCATAGGTTCAATCCCAGCACCAAAATAATAGTAATAGTATTAACAGCAATGGTACTTTTCTAGTACTATATTAAGATAATTGTTCTTGGGAAGAGATGTGAACTGCCTGAATAAAGGGGGAAATATCTCCTCCATCAAAAGTGTAAATTAGGCATGGAAAACATAAGGTGAGAGAATGTTTCTGTTCCTTCTACTTGTTTGATTTTTCGTTTTCCCCTTCCTATAATGAAAGCAGAGCTTTAGAATGAGTAGAGATTCTAGATTCTGTATCATTTGGAGGAAAGTAAATAGGTGGAAATGATCTGTAATATTTAATTTTAAAAACTATTTACGATTCTGTATCCCTGAAGGCAGTCTCATTTGATCTCTGGAAGCCCTTTGCCATCACACTATTTAATTCCATGAGTCAAAAGAAAGGTACAAAATATTTATTAGACCAGCTTAGTCCTTATTGCCACGCTTCTAACTCCTTGGATATTTTCTGTATTTAATCTGTTTATATGTTATTTGCATGTTGCCATGGTAATGCTCATACCATGATGTGAGAGACCTTAGTGCTGAAGGCTTTTTTTTTTAATGTTAAACCTTGCATTTTCATTTCTACATTTTCTCTTGGTGTTACCAGGGCAACTAAAATAATTTCATTTTCTCTTTGAAGTTGATGCCCTTAAGGCTGTTATACCTCGTGCTGACTCGTTTATGCTCTTAGAATTTTTTTTTCTGGTTTAATTCCTGCAGCTACTTTCCTCACACTGATACTTTCTGCTTTCCTTTCTATTATAATCATAGCTGGTGTACTGTTGTATGCATAGTGGTTAAGAATTTGGAGGAGATTACAAATCCCACTGGTGATTAGATGAGAGCTATGGACCTTCTCATTACAAAAAAGAAAAAGTTTAAGAAATAGTGAAGGAAAATGTTGAATATATAGAAGCTTATTCAAACATTTCTTATCCAAATCTATTTGGGTCTTAGGTTGTGAATAGCAAGTTGCTAGAGTGCATATGGAAAGGACTTTAGAAAACAAAATCTCTCTGAATCTGTCCAGTTCTAAATTCGTGTTGTGAAAGTTTGGACGTTTATGTATGTCCATTTTAATTTCTTCATCTCCAAGCAATCTCACGCTTGTTTTTATACCCCATCCTTCTCCAGAAGGTTTCTTGGCAAACTCCCTGCAGGAGTTAAATGGCTAGTTGGCGTGGGTCTCTGCCAGTGCTGGGCTGGCTCACATAAACCCCTTTGAATCAGTGCAAAGAGCTGAGGAGCTAAGAAAAGGGATAATGCATTTTTTAGTCCTATTTTGTTCTGTTGCCCACAGATTCTGTTATAGCTACTACTTTATCTTTCATCATCAGTGTTTGGCACTTAGTAGGTAAAAAATGCTGGGAGAGGAAGGAAGGATGGAGAGAAGGGGAAAAGAAGGGAAAGAGAAAAGTAAAGCTGAAATCCACAGAGTGGATTTTTGTGTTTAGCTCAGAAGTCAGTTCCTAAGGAGGAATTCTGGGTGAATTTTGAATGAGGTGACTACATGGCAGGTTGCCACACATGTGGACAGACACAGGGCAAAAACTAGCCATCTTTGACCCTCATCGTTGTCTCTTGTGTTCATTCTCAGCAAATTGCTGAGCATCCCTTTCATTGATATTGGATGCCACGCTGCGATGCTGAAACAATGTTTGCTGCTTGGTACCAAATATCAACTACTAAGCCAGAGCTTTGGGGCATTTTTAACCTCTACACTGAGTTAGAGTTGAGGCATTCTGTGGCAGATGAACCACTATAGTGCACTAGTTCATGTTATCTAGGTAGCAGTTTGCCTCATTCAACATCCAGGCACAAGGTGACACTACCAAGCTCCATACCCATGTTAGTAAGGTTCCCATCCCTGTGACCAAAGCAGCTGAGAAGAAGAATTTAGAAGAGGAAAAGTTTATTTTAGGCTCACAGTTTCAAAGGTTCAGTCCACAGTTGGCCAACTGCATTGCTCCGGGCTAAAGATGAGGCAGAACATCATAGTTGAAGGGTGAGGTGAAGAATTGCAGCTCAGGGGCTGGAGCGGTGGTTCAGATGTTTTGGCGCTTGCTTTGCAAGCACGAGGACCCAGGTTCAAACCCCAGCACCGCGTACACAACTAAGTGTTGGAGCAACGAAAACCATGTGAAAAAAACTAAAGTTGTTTCTCTCTTAAAAAAAAAAAAAAAAAAGAATTGCAGCTCAGCTTGCGACAACCAGGAAGCAGAGAGAGACAGCAAGGTGCCAGGGACAAAATATAAAATCCAAAGGCATTCTCCTAGAGACATTCCTCCTCCACCTGTACTCGCCTACCTACAGTTACCACCCAGTTAGTCCATTGAAACCATTAATCCATCAGATGGATCTGTTCACTAATTAGATCGCAGCTCTCATAATCAGATCATTTAGCTCTGAACATCCCTGCATTAACATATGTGCTTTTTGGGGGGTGGGAGGGATGTCTCATATCCAGACCATAACAACAAGCTTGTCCTAAAAGGCTACGTTTGGTAGATTTTCACACATTCCTTAGAAAAAATTCTTTGGTGAGTGAGTCTTGGTAATTTTGGGCAATTTAGTTTAAGAACGTGTTATTTGTTATCCTCCTCCTCTCAAGCATCAGTCCTATTCTTCAATCTCTAGAGTAGGAAATATTAAATTATTTTATTCACAATAATTACAAACAAAATATTTATAATTTATAATGAATCTTGGAGGGCAACAAAAAACATCTTAAGAGGGCTCAAAAACTGTCATTGTGACGACCACCCTGTCTGAAATGTTCTGGCCCTGGACTCCACCTGTACCTAGCTCACTGTTCCAGCTGATGCTTCCTATTTGCATTCACTCATCACTTCCCACACTGCCCATTGCTAAACGCTGTCTGAGCATCTTCAGCTTCTACCATATCGTGTTTGTCTCAATTGCAATTAAATGTCACTTTTACTATCTTTCTACTATAGTGCAAAGTTCTTAAAGACAGAGGTTATATTTTCTTTCTGCTTTATCCATATTAGTGAGCTCAATACCTTGCAGATAAAAGTGATTCCAGTACTTGTAGAAAGAATGAGTAAAGCTGCCAGGACCTGTGGTAGATGTCAGGGATGTAATGCTTTCAAACACGCTGCATCTGTCCTTGGGAAACTTTGTACTCCAGGCATGGCTGTCTCCATTGACAATCTGTATTCCTCCAGCAAGTTATCTGACTGAGTCAGATCCTGGGGTTGTCTCTACCCTATTTCCCCCAAAGTCCCCTTATTGTCACTAGAATCCCAAGGCTGACTCTGCTTGTGTCCAAGAACTTTGAATAGAAATGAACCAATCGGTCTTTCTATCAATTTCCATTTCTCTGTTGAACAGAAATACTATTTTTTTTATTTTGCAGAAATTATTTTAATTTAGGTCCTTAACACATTGGTCAGGATAAACTATTTAAGATGGTCCATCTGAAAAGAGGAACGGAACAAATAAACACAAACATCCCTACGGTTGTTCGTAAACCCAGTCTTTCCCTTGGCACTAAGCCCATTTTCCATCACCCAAAAGATTATCTACTTCATTCCTAAGTTCCTCTTCAGAATTTCCAATCGTCTCTCATCTTTGAAGTGTTTGACTTCTAAAAGTGATTTTTTTTCTTGTTTTTGCCTTACTTTTTTCCATTAATTAAATTCCTGTGACCTTTCTACTCCATTTTTCATTTTTTTTAGTATTTGTAGTTAGTATTTTGAGGGCCTCCCAATTCAACAACTCTTGAGCTAAGTTTTCTCCTTCCAAGTACCCCCATCCACCTATATACCTTTTTATTCTAATGATTAAGTTGCTAAACAAAACCAGCTTTGAAACCAACTTTAGCTAGACTCCTCTATTTTTAAAAATACATTTGGCAAAGCTCTCAACATTTTTGAGATGGTTTTTCTCAGGAAGACCTCATCTAGCTCCAAACCAACTTTCTTAGTAACAATAGCAACTTCAAGTGAACCATTTTGCCTATAAAGATAGCACTACTTTGGGCCTTAATCCAACTTAGTTGATGGGCCTTTAAATTTTTTCTTGTATTTTCTTTTCTCTGACAGAGGTTTTAAATTAATAATTTCAAGATCTTGCACTTGGCCTGATCTTGAAAATTTGTTTTAATTAATTATTCATTTAAATGCCAAACACTGTGAGGTGTCAGGAAAGCAGTGGAAAACAAAAACAGAAGTCATCCCTTCCCGCATGGAGCTTATGGCTAGGGAAAACCAATGTTAACCCAAGAACACAGATGAATGGGAAGTGGTGACCAAGGCCACTGGAGACATCCGTGGCACTTTGAGAGCCAGAAATGCTGCCTGTGAGGGGCACTAGAGGAACCTGAGTCTACAATATTCATAGGAGTTTGCAAACAAGTGGGAAGACTGAAAGAACATTCCAGTTGCAGGATTAGCACAAGGCCCTGCCACTATTAGTTGTATCTTTTTTCTAGACTTCTCAGGATCCATGTAGATCTTTTGATCTTTGCGATCATATCCTGTGTGTCACCTAGTTTCACTGTTTCTTTTTGCGGGGTGGGTGGGGGAGTTATTTTTTTTTATAATTAAAGAATAGAAGCATATATTTTAATTGAATGATTTGTATTTTCCAAGAATTTTTATACAGATTTTTTTACACAATCTAGATTTGAGAGGCCAGCAGCTTTTGATCATATCCTTCTAGTACCTTCATCTAAAGAAATCTTTGATGCCATACTTATATGGCTAGAATGTGTGGCTGTAGGATTATTGAATGTCTTCACATTAAATTTTTATTTAACTTCACTTTGAGAAAACAAAACTTATAAGAGGGAACTCATATGATATCTAACTTGAAAAATATGGCCATTAAATCAATACATTAAATATAGAGCCAAACCCAATAATTATTTTTTTCTATAGACACAGAGTTTTGCACAAATAAAGATTTGTCTTTATTAGCTAGATGGGTGAAAACCCAATATTGTGATTTTCAGTTATGTTCACATCAGTTTTGAGAGTCTGGCAATACAAGTTCTGTAGTTGCTCATCTCCTCTTGCAGAGCTGTTTTTCCTGGAGGCCAGAGGACCTAAACTTCCTCCTTCTGTCATGGATTTTAACTGAGCACATTCAACAGGCTAGAAAAATCACAGGCTGGCAAGACATAGCAGGCAGCCTTCTTGGACACCCCAAAGAAGTACTCAGTAGTTAATGTTTTTCTGTTAGCATTAAACCTTCTATGGTTCCTGATCCTGCAAGGGAAATTTTAAATGATAGATTCCTATAAAAATTAATTTATTAAGAGAGGAAGATAAAAATGTTCATACTGTAAATCTATTAGTCTGTCAGTCTTTCAGGTTGAACGTCAATCTCTTGTTTCCTGAGCGGTATTGCTTCCTTTTTAGCATACCTGAAAATTTTAAATTTTATCCATATTAAAAAAAGAGAAAAGAACCAAGCAGGAAAGTTTTTTGACAAAAATATTGCTTTCACTTCCCTGTCACACTTGCAGTTTTCTGGTACTTACCAGTCAACAAGTTATGTTTGTGAAAAGCTGTTTGGAAAATCAAGCTACACTTCCCATCACAACAGAAATGGAAACGCTGCCCTATAGAATCTTTAAGAATTCAATTCAACAATTTCTTGAGCAGTTTTAGGCCCCAGGGCAGGGAGTATGAATATATGTGACCCCTGCATTTTTAGATTACTCTACACTCCAGAAGTTAAGATAAGCAAGAAACTTTAATTTCAGTGTTCTTGAGCACAGGAGTCTTCCTGTCTGCTTCCTGTCCTTGCTCTCCCTTCATCAGAAGATGGCATTCCAGGAAGCCAGCCTGCAACTCTGCTTTGCTTGGGTTTTCAAAGCCTGTACTGTCTGCGCTGGGTGTCTGCTGCTTAGGCTTGTTCCTTTCTGCTGGAGGCCCAGGTCTAGATTGGAGTCAAACCTCAGTTTTTCTGTCCACCAAGGGAGGAGATAAACTTTAAAAATAAAACTCAGGTGAACCTTAGGCTTGGGTTTTGGATGTTGAGGCTGCTAAGATTAACTGAAACTTCATCTGAAGCACCATCAGTGGTACTGAGAGCTGGAGGGGAAGCACACAGCCCTTTCCAGGGTTCCCATGCCTCCTGGGCAGGGGTATATACAGTCTACCTCCTGCAAAACTGATTCTGTTTCAAGGGGGATTTAAAAACTGGCATAAGGCCAGTGGGATGCAGAGAGCTGAGCCATTTCTCAGGCTGTGGAGGGATTCAGTATGATAGGGATGAGAAAAGGAATGACAAACACTCTTAGATCACCACTTAACCTCATTTCAGAAATGACTTCTGAATTTAAATGTACTTGAAATGTGCATAGTAAACATTAAAATATTATTAGTCATACAACTGAAGCTATTTGAAGCTATCCAAAAAAAATTAAAGTCTTATTTTAGGACCTCACCAAGATTTAGAGATGCAAAATTCCAAACCACCATATTGTTAATTAGATTGTTACATCCAGATCTGTTTTCTGTCACTTGCTTCTTAATAAAGTAATATTCAGACAAAGGAGTCACAAAATGTGGCCATTTCCTTGGGTACAAGCTGAGACATAAAAAAGTATTATCGATCAATATGTCCTCTTTAGCACTAGTGGCAGAACATTATGCATTAAGGTTTCAATGACTCTTAACTTTGAAATTATTAATAATTCCTGACTCCTCTTGTTTGGCAGGATGTTTTCTGAATAATCATTATTTATATGATAATGTGGTATATGGTAATAGTCACTCTTATCTTTATTGTAATAATCACCTTTTATCAAAGATAATAATGTAGGAAGAGTTCGATCTTTACTACAGAGTACTTGATTGGGTGTGCGCATCTGTGTGTGTGTATGTGAGTGTATGCTTAAGTGTGTTTCAATTTAACAAATACATATTGAGGTCCTCTTCTAAGGCATTATACTATTTTCTGCAAGATGAGTAAGACATAGACTTTGTCCTTAGTGAAATAAAAAAAAAAATCTCTTTAAAGTACATCAGTTGGCACAGGAAACAATAATGAAAATTATTCACAAAAAATGCAGTTTCAATTTGTGTTTTCTTAGGAATTTCTTTAGTAAACATTCTGAGTGTGTATGTGGCCAAAGGCAGGTGCCTTGTCTGTTTTCTCCCGTTCTCTTCCGTTAGCACCTAGCACAATGCCTGACATATAAATTCACTCTCATCATTAATGTATTATAAGCACATAGAGTGAATTAAAGTGAAAAAAAAAAAAACAACAGCTACTGATCAGACCATGTGGCATATAGTCAGTGAATTTATGGTAGTATATTTAGAGGTACCTTTATGCCTAACACAGAGATAACTGGAAACTATCATGGACAATCTGTATCCAGGCCTTGAGATGTACGGCCTGACGTAATGTGAATAGAACTGTTTTTTAAATACACAAAGGGAATAATCAGAAAGAGTTCCTTATTTTTTTTTCTTTTGGGGGGGATGGGTATTTTAACTTTTTATCCTTTTTTTTTATTAGAGCTGTATAGTTATACATAGTAGCTGGGTTCATCCCAGCAAACTCATACATGCGTGGAAATTGATTTCAGTTCGTGGTCTCCCCTCCTCTCATGCTTCCCTCCCATCTTCCCTCCCCTCTTCCATTCTCCTCTACTCTACTAGACTTCCTTCCACTCATCTATTAATTTATATTTGATTGTTTCTTCTATTATCCTACCCTTCCCTCCCCCTTTCCTATATTTTACTCTAGCTTCCACATATGAGCAAAAATAGTATTCTTTAAGTTTTAATCAGTAATCATATGGTACATTTGGTTAGAAATCGTGGTTCGCCATTAGCTGCATGCCTTGGGCAAGCTACCTAATCTTTCTTGGCTTGAGTTTTTTAACCCATGAAATGAGGAATATGGACTGAATGATCTCTTTGGTCTCTTCTAGCTTGTAAAATCTTTAACACAGTCATGATTTGCTCTTTTAATTAAATATACTTCTATATCATAGAAGTATATTTATATCCTCCTTTGGTGGATTTTTCTAGAAACTTTTTGCCATGTATTCCACAACTATATAATAAAACAATCCAGAGACACGTCCTCCCAAGGGAGAAAGATATAATTTTTATGTAATTGGGGAAGTGCGGCTGTTTTCCTCGGCTTTTTCTTTTCATCCTTGCATTACCAGAAACAAAAGCAGTTTATTTTCTAATAGACATTTTAAACATATCCTCAGGACTTCATTTTGATTTGTGGAGTCTTTGGGCACAACTAAGAAGAACCCATAAATGTAAAATCATGGTATTTCTGTGCTTTTCCTCTTTTGCACTTCTCCCTACTGGTCTCAGATGCAGTAATGTCCTGGACTCTTCCTTGAGGGACCTTCCTACTGGAACATGACTCAGACACACTTTCATTTTGCTATTACCATTTCTAAACTAAAGGTAATTGAGCCCCTTTCTCTGCTAAAGTTACCAATATTCACTAATTTATTCATCAAGTATTAACTGTCTACTCTATGCCAAGGTTTATTTTCTAGGTATTTGTGATACATTGGTAAGCAAAATACAACTGAAAAGTAGGGGAACAGCCTTTGTAAAACTTACTTCTTGTGGAAGGGGAGAGGCAGTTAAGAAACACAATAAAGAAGTTTTTGTTCTTGGGGGAATACATAGAGTGTGGATGTAAGAGACAGATGGATCAAGGATGATTCCAAGATAGAGTTGCCATTTGCTGAGATGGGAAAGCTACAAGTGGAGCAGGGCTTTGCTGTGGGGTGGGGCAGTCGGGAAGTGTGACTGGAGTAGATTTGGGACATACTGAGTTTGATGTGTCTGGTAGATGTTGAAGTGAGAATGGCAGGTAGGTTTTGAATCTGTGAGTCTGGGTGGAGATACGGATTAAAGCTCCAGACCAGATGTAGTCACCAGGAGAGGGAAGGAGTCAGGGAAGAAAAGAGGACCAATGACTTAAGCACTGGGCACTCAATAAAAGTCAGAGAGAAGAGGAAGAAACAACTACAGAGTGGAAGAAAGAACAGACCAGGAAGTAGGAAGACAACAAAGTCCAGACGACCTAAAAGCCATGGAGGAATGGCCGAATGATGCCAAATGCTGTTGACAGATCAAATAAGATGACAAAAGAACTGACCATTGGTTTGATCAACATAGATGAGCAATATATGTGGATTTCTGCTCTGTATAGCATACATATTTCATGTGTTCAAGAATCATTATTCTCAGGGCTGGAGCAGTGGCTCAGTGGTTACGGCGCTTGCCTGGCATGCGCAAGGATGCAGGTTCAAACCCCAGCACCACGTACACAACAAAGTGTCGGAGCAACGAAAGCCATGTGAAAAACTAAATAAAAAATCGTTCCTCTCTTTCTCTCACTGTCCCTCTTTCTTAAAAAAAAAAATCATTATTCTCTTTGATTCATTCCGTTAAGGGGCACTCACTAGGATACTAATATGATTCCTATGATCATTTGGAATTGGCTGTTCTTTTCTTGAATGGTATTTGACTGTGGTATCTAAAAGTGATTCTTGTTTATCACTGCCAGAAATTTTTGGAATAAACAAATGCAGCCATACCCACCTGACAGCCATAGGGGAAAGTATTAGCAGTCAACGTGGCATCAAGGTAGTTGAATGTTTGATATTCTTTAAGTCAAGGAATAATGAACAGTAGAATACATTCTATGTAATTAACTGTAGACAAGAAAGTATTAAAATCAGCATAATTTTATCCTGATAGATAAATATTGTTTTAGGAAAAGCCATAGAAAAGAAACAAGAAACTGTATGTTGGCACTTAACTGTACCAATATTTCTTACCAAAGGATTAAATTATATCTTTAAGAGTTTAGATTTTTTGTAATATAGTCATTAAAATGAGATGTTTTTATAATAAGTATTTTTAAAGAAAGAAATGGATATGATTCTGCAAAAGGTTACAGAAGCAGAGATATAATGTAAAAGTTTAGATTTTTAAAATTAGGATACCAGAATCCTTGATTTAATTTGAAATGGCATATTCCCAAAAAACATTACTAATTAGATAAACTAAAATTTTATAATGAGTTGAAAATTGAGGTCAGAGGAAGTGTAAAGATAATCATTTACATTTCTAAAATAGAAGATATTTAAACAGAAACAAAATTATGCTGATTAATTTTTTGCTCCCTAACTATTTAAACCTAGCAGTTTATTCAGAAGTGGCTCTTTTAGTCGCAATAACTTTTGAATTTGTCACAACTTGGAAACAACAGTGACAACGAAAGAGAAATTAAATATAGTTGTCATTTCAGTGCTTGATTTTTTTTTAGAAGTACTAAAAGTTGTAAAATAAGAATACAAAGAAATTTTTCAGTTAAGCAAGCAAAAAGTCCTGTATTAGTTGGGTGATTTTTATTCAGCTCTTCCTTTTGTATCAAAAGTCTTAAGGATTAATGGTGTGCTGGATATCATTAGCAGCTTAGAGCTTCGTGATACATTAAAACAACAAAGTTCATGTGTGTACTGTACAGCCATATATGTATGTTTATATGTAGTAATATGTACATATATGTGGACATGCACATATACACCCAACAAAGTTTAAGTACAATTAATAAAATTTAATTATAGCACTAAAAATCTACATCATCTTTAGCAACTCTTTAAAAAGTCACGTAATCTGTCTTAACTAGACTCTGATGATATTAAGAAGCAGCAGAGAAAATTAAAAATTAAAAAAAAATCACAGAGAATACTTAAGTTGCTTTGATTCCTTAGTCTGTCTTTAATTCCCGTACTAAAAGTGTGATTCCTATGAGGCAACTCAGCCAAGGACTCAGGGAACCTTACCTGTTGTGGTAGTGAGGCCCTTGCTTTTCAAGAAAAGCCAAAGATATGGAATGAAGAGTGACCCTCTGCCTCTATGGTTCTCAAAGTGTGATCTGTGGACACTTGCTAGCCCGGACCTTTTTAACGACCCCACAGATAAAAATGCAATGCGAAGACATCTTTTGCCATTTCATCAATGGTGCAAAATCAGTGGTGGGTAAGGTGCCTTTGCATGAGTCAAAATAGAGACACCAGATTGTACCGAAGGGACTGTATTCTTCATGGTACACACTTGTAATTTTTTTAATCCAGTTTCTTCTAATGTCCCTCTTAAAGTGGTAAAAAGTATTATTTTAGTAACTCTCAACCCTTGACTCCATGTTGCATTAATATAGTAGGTGATGAAATGGGAAAAACTCACAGAGCACTTCAGCTACATTCCAGAGTATAATGATGTCTCGAGGGAAAGCCCTGTATAATAATATTTGAATTGAAAGTTGAATTAGCTACTGTATTATCATATTGTTTCTACTTGAGTAAAACTACTGATTATTAATGGGTATGTGGCATGTTATGTTCTCAAAATGAATGAAGTAAACCTGAGACTTAAAGGAGAACAATGAATATTTGTTGACAGTCATGGAATTCATATTTTAAGTGACATTTAGAATTTTGATGAGCTTGTATCCACTATCGTGAGCTTGATAGTTTCCCAATACTTAAAAATTCTTCTGATGATAGCAGTGGTTGCTATTAATTACTATGATTTTTTAAAATATTGTACAAAGAAATGTGTCAACATTTGGAAGATTGTATAACCCAGTGATCCATTATTTTCCAAATTATTAATGCATGTTGTTACAGAATCATCCATGGGTAAAAATACTCATTCAAGATATAAGACAGACTAAGGGGCTTTAATATAGAGTTTAAAATGTTCATTGATATTGTTTCCAGATTCCATGTTGCAACTAACCAAGTGAAGGTTTAGTATAGTCTCAAAAATAAATATCCACAATAACATGAAAAAGCTATTGAAGCGCTGGAGCAGTGGATCGGTGGTTACGGCACTCACCTTGCATGCACGAGAACACAAGTTCAAACCCCAGCACCACAAACACAGCAAAGTCTCAGAGCAGTGAAGGCCACATGAAAAACTAAATAAAATTGTCACTTTCTCTCTCACTGTCCCTCTCTCTTTAAAAATTAAAAAAAAAAGCTACTGAGATACTCCTTGCATTTCTTACCACATATCTTTGTGAGGCTGTGTTCAACTTGTGCATTTCAACCCAGACATATCACAATAGACTGAGTGCAGAAATGAATCTGAGAATCCAGCTGTCTTCTATAATAAGCCAATATTAAAGAGAATTGCAAAAAGGTAAAATAATGCCATTATTTTCACTAATTTTTTGGTTTTGGAAAATATAGTAATTTTTAATAATAGCATAATAGCATACTAACCTGGACTGATTTTATTTCTTATAGGTGAATTAATGTGTACTTCTTAAATTTGTTTGAATTTCTAACATGGTAAATACTTCTGTTAGAGTCAGTTACAGTTCACCGCTATGACCACTACCAAACAAGAATATCTTAAGTGGAGGAAAGATTTATTTTAGCTCATGGTTTCAGAAGAATCAGTCCATAGCTGTCTGACCCTGAGCCTGAAACAACATGGTGAAAGGGTGAGGCAGAGGAGAGATGCTTGGCTCCTGGCAGTGGGGAAGCATGGGGTTGAGGGGCAGTGTCCATAGTTTGCATCATCTCCCAGGAAATCCATTCACAAATTAGGAATCCATAGAATGCATTGATCCACTGATGGGGTGAGAGCCCCCCATGATCCAATCTCTTCACCTATTCTGCATGAGCTTTAGGGGAACACTTCAGATCCAACCATAAAAAATATGGGAATAACAGCCGTGAACACTTTGCATTTCTCATGCTGTAGAGCATGAAGGAGTCCTAAGACTAAAAAGTTTGAGAACCACTGCTCTATATTGGTGTATTTTCTTTCTGAAACTGTCTCCTGCTTCCATGAATAAGCTTAATTTCCTCCAAGGTTTAAAGTCACTTATCACCAAAATGACAACCCCACAATCTGTCCAGGAATAGTAAACTACAGGTACAGCTTAGGTAGTACGCTAATTGTCACTGTCACTGTAGCTAATTAGGGTCACCCTGAATCTGAGTTGGATGAACATTGCTCCATGAATGGCCATGTAGATTCATTCATCATTTATTCAGCAGTTTTTCAGGGCATCTTGTTTTCCAGGTACTATGTAATTCACAGTAGAATAAGAGTAGCTTTTGAAGCAGAACTTTGAAGTTAAGACGAATTAGCACCTGTCTGAAACAACAGACTGAAACTTACTTGGGTCAGGGAGATTGTCACCAAGAAAAGGGATCATAAGGTATCAGGAAAAATCAAAGTATGAGCTAGCCTGAAGTTTTAATGACACTATGTCTATGTGAAGAAAGTAATTTAGCTGGTGTGGTTTGCCTGCAGTGTCTGTTTTAAGAACACACACACACACACACACACACACACACACACATACACGATGTATCAATTCTGCTGTCAGGAGGTTTGAAGCCTATGAGGAAATCATACGAAGAGCTGCATAGGTGTCAGGTAGATAGGTCATAGGTAAGAGCATCGTCAGGCAGCTGAAATTTTCAACACTGTGAAAGAACATAAGCAAAAGGAAAGTGAATTATTGTTTAAGAAAAGTCATAGGCAGCGAGACAGAATGAATAACATTATAATATTTTCCAAAGCTCTAACCACCAATGAATTCAGAGAAGCTTGGCTTTTATCTGGGGTATTTATTGTGTAGTTCTTAATTCAGTATTAGGGAAGGAAAATCCATGAAACAAACAAGATTTAGGAGACGGACAGCAAATGAAGCTTTTCCCCTGCCGTGTTTAGTTAGGACTAAGCAATAAAGGCAGATGTAGAGAGTTAGATTATTGGATCTAAAGAAGGTAGAAGGGAGCGAGTTTTTCATTTTGACCTGCATTAGCCTCTCTTATTCTTTGCCATAAGAGGGAAACACTCTTCTCACAGTAGCAGTATATATGATTAACCCAAAGTCCTGGGTCGCAGGGATGGCAGTGATAAGGAGAAGTGAGAAATGATCATGCAGACCAAGGAAAGGTTGTGCTTCTTCCCCCGTGTGCTGAGCCTCGTGTGTACCCTGTACGCTTAGCTTCTGTCATTTAGACACAAAAAGAAGTTTTGTGTTAATCAGCTTCTTGTCCTCTAATAAGTACCTGAAACAAGTCAACTTCTAAAAAGGAAGGGTTTACTTTTATTCACCTGTTTCGAGGTTTCAGTGCATGGTTAGCTGACCTGTTGGTTTTGGGCTTGTGGCAAGGAAGCATATCATGCAGGGGAGCGTGGTAGACCAAGCTGCTCTCCTTATGGAGACCAGGAAGCACAGAGAACGGGGAAAGGGCTGGCACCCCTACAAGGGCACAAGTAGCATAACACCTTCTACTGAACCCCACATCTTAATGGTCCCACTGCCTCCCAAGGGCCTTGAACATAAGAATCTTTGAGGGACACTTATCCAAACCATAGCAAGTTTCAGGGGCAAACTGATTTCTCAGAGCAAAAATATCAAGGTAAGTATGAGGTTCTCAGTGAAATATGAAAAATGCAAGAAATAGAGAATAGAAATTACGCAGAAGAAAAGCACAGCTAGGTGTGGGGGTGCACACCAGTAATCCCAGAGATCTGGAGCCTGAGACAGGAGGATCACAAGTTTGTGGCCAACCCCAGCAACTTAGCAAGACCCTGTCTCAAAATAAAAATTTTTTTAAAAAATGTTTAAATGTCCGGGGTGTGGCTCAGTGGTAAAGTGCCCTTGGGTTCAATCCTCAGTACAAAAAAAAAAAAAAAAACCAAAAAACAAACCAGAGATGAAAACTGGCAGAAAGAGAAAATGTAGTCCTCCCAAGCACCACCACCAATATAATTTCTCCTATTAAAAGACGATACCTATGGGCAGTAGAGCACTTGCCTGGCATGCAGGAGGACCCAGGTTTGATCCCAGCACCACATATGCATCTAAGTGGAGGAAAAGCAAACACCAGATGAAAATTGACTCTCTCTCTCTCTCTCTTTCTCTCTGAAAAAAAAAAGACAGTAACTATGAGGCAGCATTGTTTTCCTTGTGGAGCAAGTAAAATGCTTTACAAATAAGGCTTAGTAAAGAATTAACACAAATGCATGCTGAAATGAAACTTTAAAAAATAGTTTAAATCAATAACCCAGGAAGGTAAGCTAAATAGCAAAAGCATTTGAAAGGGTGGGCTCTGTACTTACTGGCACCTTTGTGTTCTGCTTCAGGGAAGCAAAAGTCCAACAGGTAACTGGGATTTGGCCACAGTCCCCTTGCCCACTGGAGCACAAGGGAACCTGACTTCTAGACAGTAATTTAGTGAATGTCTTTGCCTTCTCCGTGCAGGTATCCTCATGTCCTCGACTGGTGTTTACTCAGTGGCTCATTGAGACGCTGGTGCCTTGATGGCTCCTGAGCTCCTACAGACCTGGGCTTCTGATGGTAGCATTTCAAATGCTGGTAAACGGTTCACCAGTACTGTGTTGTGTTTGAAGTTAATTCACCAGTAATCTCTCCTTTCTCAGAAACATGATTCCGGTGACAGAATTCCGGCAGTTCTCTGAGCAGCAGCCTGCCTTCCGGGTGCTGAAGCCATGGTGGGACGTATTTACCGATTACCTCTCGGTGGCCATGCTAATGATCGGAGTGTTTGGATGTACTTTACAGGTAGGTGCAAGACCCACGGCGAAATGAGCCAGAGCAAAATATTGAGTCAGTGAAACTTCTCGAAAGAGCTGGCTGTGTGCGTTTTAACTGTGTAAATACTAGTTGCTCTTCTCTATTTGTATGTGGCACTTGTAATCATGGCAGGGAGCCTGAAACACTTACTAAACTTTTTGTAGTAAGGTAAATATGGTACTTGTGAGATTTCAACAAGCCCAACTGCAGATGACTGTGGTCAAGTAATATTTAATGTCACTAACATCAAAGAGAGCCCTTATCTTTTAGTGTTGAATTTACAACAAAATATGTATTTCCATAGTGCCATTTATATTGCTAAAAGGGAACCTTTTTGTTCTTCTTTACTATTTCTTCACTATTTTCCCCGATGTTCAGTTCTGCATTCAACTGTAACCCAACCAAAATGTGTTCTGCATAGATGCTATCATTCATACATTGAATCCAGATGTATTTTCTGTACCTGTGGTGTGCCCAGCACCATACTTGCAGCACATGGATACCTGTGAGTAGCTCATTTGTGGGGAAGAATTAAATCCAGTAGCAATCAGATGAAGTGTGTTGCACTACGATGCAGGTATCCCCGTGGTAGGAAAGAAGTACAGAGGAGGACACTGGGCTTAGCCTGGGAAAAGAGAAAACGTAATCATTGCATTAAAGCTTGGAAAACTAGCTGGAACAAATCAGGCAGCAGGAGCTGGGCGTACGAGAAGGTGCCAGGAAGAGGAGAGAAAGCTCTAACTCATAGATGTGAGAAAGAATACAGTGTGTTTGGGAAACTTGGTAGGACTGGCACAGATTGGGTGACATTTGAATGAGAGTCAGTGCCATGCCCGTGAATGGAATCACCCAGGAGAAGGTGGTGAGCAAGGTGATGTCAGAAACAATAATGAAGAGTGCATGGCAGAGGAGGAGGGGGTGGCCTCTGAGGGAATCCTGAAGACAGATGGATACCAGGAGGGAGGAGTGGCAGAAACCAAAGGAAGGTGTGATCTGTGACAACAAGCGGTTCTCAGCCCACTCAGACTAAAAAAAAGAAAAGCAGCACCTGGGCCCTTAGAGCTCTCAGTTTGGGTGTTGGGAAGAGTAGAGGGAAGTTAGAGTAGAGGCTCAGGGAAGCTGGGCTGGAAGAAGAGCTAGAAGTTGAAGTCACAAGGAGATTAAGAGAAATGGCTAGAAGTGGTGCAACATGGACAGAAAGGCCTTTTTAAAGTTGATTTTAGTAATAAGCACACAGTGCCTCCTATGCGTCAGGCACTCTTGTGGACACTTTACACTTAATAACTCATGTCTTCCTCATGGAAACTCTAGAAGATATAGATACTATTATTATCCCCATTTACAAATGGGACACCTGCATCACAGAGAGGTTAAAGAAACCTCCTGAGGTGGGTGGCAAAGCCCTTATTCACACCACACAATTTGGATCCAAAGTCCTTCTTTTTTTTTATTAGTTGAATGTGGACTTATAGTTGAGGGGGAATCATTATCAAACAATCAAGAACAAATGTATATTCACACAGTTAGCCAAGGCTGATGCCATTCGTGGTTCCCACCCTTGGGTTCCCCATGGTTCTGTTTCCCCCAGTTGAACCCCTGTGTTAAATGGTAAAGTCCTTCTTCTTAAGCCTAAAACCACACTGCCTTTATTTAGCCTCTAACAACATTTTGCCCTCTTCCCACCTGCCCAAGGAGGTCAAAAAGAGAGAAAGAGCAGAAATTAATTCATAAATTTTTTTAAAAAGTTTGTTAAAGAACCTACCTACTATGTGTCTAACACTATTCCAACAAGAATTATCAATAAAAGAGGAAAAAATAAAAGGTAAAAATCTCAGCCTTATGGAGCTTAAATTCTGTGGGAAAATTAACAAGTAAATGATGCAAAATCAATTAGTAAATTATATGCATGGTCCCTTGGGGGTCTCCCAGTGGGTGCCAAAACCTGTGTTTTTCTCTACTCATTCTTACCATAAATCTTAAAAACCTCAGCATATTATTTTCTTTTCTTATTAAATAAAGAACTTTCACCTCTTCACTTAAAGGAAGCACTTTACAGCTCCTCGTTGGCAGGTCTGAACTGCCAGCATCCCTGCTCCTGTGCTTTGGGACTGTTATTGCAGTAAGGGTCACTTGAACACAAGCACTGAGACACAGCAACCATCAGTCTGATAACCAAGGCAGTTACTAAGTGACTAACATCACACTGCTCAAAAGGTCATGCACTTCACAGCTTAGGGACTGCTTTTTCTGGAATTTTCCATTTAATTTTTTCAGACCACAATTGACCACAAGAAACCAAAGCTACAGAGAGAGAAATCTTGAATAAAAGAGGACTGCTATAATATGTTAGAAGGTCATGAGGGCAATGGAAAAAATAAATTAAGCATGCATGGTAGAAGGTCCCAGGAAGAGAGTTAGGAGTTGTGAATTTTGGCTGTGGAATGGAAGGAGATGCAGGAGCAAGCCATGCAGATGTCCTGGAGTGCTGGAGGGAGCCTTCCAAGCAGAGGGAGCAGCAAGAGCAAGGATTAACAGGACCCTTTACCTTCTGCAGAATTTTACTTCTTTTTCTTTTCTTTCTGAGCTTTCTAGCTCTGTTTCCTGATAAAGGTAGAATGTTAACTGTGTTACTGGGCCACATAGTTCATGGTGTAAATGATCACTGACTGGTTATCTGTATCTGGCCTGGGACAGAGATAAAAGCCTAGTAGGAAGCCATTTCATTGTACTCCTGTGATTGTGGTGTCACTCGTAACTCTGTGGCTTAACATCAGAGGTTTATCTGTCAAATTGCAAGTGATTTTTGCTTTTTTAGGACACAACTTTTTTTTTTCTTTTTTGTTTTTTTTTTTTTTGAGAGAGAGGACAGAGGGAGAGAGAGAATCAATTTTTTTTTAATTGAGTTTCTCACATGGCCTTTGCTGCTCTGACACCTAATTGTGTATGTGGGTGCTGAGTTTGAACCGGTGTACTTGCGCATGCCGGGCTAGCGCCGTAAGCGCCGTAACCACGGAGCCGCTGCTCCAGCCCTGACACAAAGCTTTTAAGTCAGGATAGGTCCTGAATCTGTCTAGAGTGGCTCTTTTCCTTGTACCTGAGATGTGAGGGAAGAGATGCTCAGGAGGAGACTAGCTCCAGGCAGCAGTATGGACTACTACGTGGACAGTTGCGAAGATTTTCCCAAAGCGGGGAGGAATCTCAGTGCTGCCTTGCTGGCAAGCTGGGACTCCAGTACTCTGTTGTTTTAAGTGATTCTGGTCCCAGGTAAGGTTTATGATGATCTTATCAGTCTGAATGTTGAGGCGACCTTAGAAAGACCCCTGATGATATTTCAAGCCTGAAACAGAGGCATGTTGAAAGAAAACCAAGGTCAGTGTGCTGGGGCAGTGAGTGAGGAGAAGCATAGAAGGTGAAGCCCAAGAGGCAGTGAGTGCTGGATCTTGTAGGGCCTCGTCAGCCACTGAAAGGCAACTTTGCTAGATGAGATGCATTTGGAGGATTCTGAGCAAAAGGTCATAATCTGATGTTTTAAGAAGACTGTCACTACCGCTGTTGAGAATGCAGTTAGCAAGGCCAGGGTGGAAGCAGTGATTATTTGGAGGCTAGTGCAGTAATCCAGGAAAGAAATGAATCAGAGGACTTGGACCAGGGTGGAAGCAGTAGTTCTGAATGTACATTAAAGGAAATTCCGCTGAGATTTGCTGAAAGATCTAATGTGAAAAAGAAAAGGAGATATCGAAGATGACTCTTTTTAGACTTGAGCAAATGGAAAAAGTTTGATTTTGAGTGTGTTACTTTGGGAATATGTTTATCATCAAAGTTCAGATGTTAAGTTAGCAGTTAGCTACATCTAAGACCCTAGCATTAAAAATTAGTGATGAGTGCTTATCTTCAGGAGGAAAGGGGGATGGATACAGGATCCTGGTGGAAGGATCCCCCTCAGTTTGGGTGGTAAAGGTATTTTCCACTAGAATAGGAATGATGGCAACAGATACATTTTATTTAGAAGTCAATAAAAATGATGGGAGCTTACATCTTATGGTTTCTGGTTTCTCTATGAAGTACAAAGCAATACATCTGCTGAGAGCTGTAAAGGAGGGAGGTAGCAGGAAAAGCAGCAAAGTAGTGAAGTAGGGGCTTCAAAGAGTAGGGCAAAGATGTAGAACGGCCAGTTTGGGAAATAGAAGTAACATAGATCAGCAGGAGGACTGTAAATCTGTCTTACTTCATTACTATGTCAGGGCTTCTGGAGCTGCTGAAGGATCTGCCTAACAAGCCAAAAAGATCGTATCTCACGTTTACATATTCCAGGACAGGATGAAATGCAGAAAAGACAAAGAACACAGAATATCATTATAAACTAGGGTTAACTTAGAACAATATTATTGAAAGTGAGAGTACCTACGAACGTGTCTATATCATTAGGAGATGTAGCTGCAGTGAGTTCAGGGGTGGGGAGGATCAAACAGGCCTTGAGCCTCCTAAGTCAGAGTCCTTTCCCTGCAACACAGCCCCATCATACAGAGCTGCACAAGATCTGGGAGTGCTACAGGGACCACCTCAGACCCACCTCTGTTATCTCCCTCCTTTACATGAGGCCCTTTACACAAGCCTGCTTCATCTTTACAAACTTAAAAAGGAAATCTGAAGCCAGTTGATAGGGTATAGCAAGTGTAGTCTAGGATGCCAAGGTTCTGAGAAAAACTGAGAATACCTAGCCAAACTGAAGGCCACAGGGCTCCAAGTTCATATGGGGTGAACCACTCAATTCACCTAACCACCCTGAGCATCAGCGATGTGTCAGGAACTATGTGTGGTACAAGACACTGAAGGAAAAATACAGCACAGCCAAGCCTGCAAATGGCAAATCGTCTACAGAGCACAGAAATGCATAAGCAGTGCCTCCTAATGCATGCGCCTCAACGGTGCCTCCAGAGCATTAGTAGGATATTTTGTCATCTTAGCCTCTGGAAGTTAGGAACTTCAGGAGATAACTCAGGGAAGTCTCGAAGAATGTCTCATAGTCAAAACATGTTTTTTAAAAGGGGAATGGAAGAAAAAGTAGCATAAACGGAAGGTTTAGCATGATCATTTCACAAAGCCCTCATTGATCGGCACAGCAATGGAGGGCCCAGATGGCATTCTAGGGTGGTCAGAGTCAGGAATATTAAAGCTACTGCCATGGCCAGGATGTTCCACAACAGGAATCACCCTGTACAGAAGGCCAATAGCACTTCCACAGGGGATCACGTAAGGAGACCTGTGCTGGAATCTGTATGCACTTTCTTTAGTTCCCAGAAAGAACCTGTGGAAGTAGATTAGTCTCATTTTTCACATGAGAATTCTGAAGTATAGAAGTTGGGTAACTCCAGCCTCTGCTTTTTGTCCCTGCATACACTGTGGTGGAATCACGACTGCACAGATTGCATGGCTGAAGTTTGGTTTGTAAAACAGGATTTCCAGCATTAAAATAAATACAGAATGACTAAAGGGAAGTATCAATTTGCTAGCCAGGCACAGTGGACCATGCCTGCAATCCCAGCAGCTCAGGATGTTAAGTCAGGAGGATAGCAAGTTCAAGGCCAGCCTCAGCAATTTAGCAAAGCCCTATGCAACTTAACAAGACCCTGTCTCAAAAAAAAAAAATAAAAAGAGATGGGGATGTGACTCACTGGTTAAGGGACCCTGGGTTCAGTCCCCTGATACAAAAAAAAAAAAAATTGCTAAATCATAGATTTTTTAAAGGTTATTTACAACATGCCTGCTATAAAAGAGAATAACTTCTATAGTAAGCATTAAATGAATAATCAAAAACAAAGTGTAAATTATTAAAGAAAGTGAAATCTGGGTTGGAGCGGTGGCTCAGCGGTTTCGGCGCTTGCCTGGCAAGCACGAGGACCCGGGTTCAAACCCCAGCACCACATACACAACTAAGTGTTGGAGCAGCTAAGGCCATGTGAAGGACTGAATGAAGTTGTTTCTCTCTTTCTCTGTCTCTCTCACTGTCCCTCTGTCTTTAAAAACAAAAAACAAAAAACAAAAAAAAAAAGAAAGTGAAATCTCCCAGGATTCTTGTGGGAAATGCAAGTATAGTTCTTTGGTGAAGGAATTTAAGCTCTTATTTCAACTCTGCTATGATAATCCTCTGAAATTGGCTTAATGACGGATAACTTTAAAAACAAAAGATTCTCTGACAAGCTCAAATTCCTTTTCCATTTTCAGGGTGATATTAAATATTAAAATAAATTTTTATGCCTTGATTTTCTTTTTGTAAAAGGAGAGTACAATTATTCTTTCTAATCTTATTTCTAAAGCAAGTTAATTCCTAGGTTTGAAACATGACAAAGCAAAAATCAAAGATGGAAGATCACTCATTGCTAATAAAATGGCAATCCAACAGCCTTCTGAGTATTTTGAAAATTGCTTCTTTTATGGCAAGAACAGTTGGTTATCTGTTCATGCCTAAAATGTAGTGTTCGGATAGTTATTAACAGAATGCAGCTTGGAAAACACTAGGGGAAGGAAGAGGGTATTATCTATTAAAGGAGTCCGGGTTCTTTCTTGCCTTGATATAAAAGGATGCAAATCAGCAATCTTGTCTTACTCATCTAACAAACATTTGTTCATTTCTAAGCAAGTAGACTTTTTTTAATGGTGCTATGGAATAAGTTCCTGTGTAAACAGCATTCATTAGATTATATCAGTCCACATAAGAAATAAATATATACTCACTGTAAAACAGGAGGCTGTAGGAGTGTAGGAATCCTATTCCTTCATAGGCAGACAGTCTCAGGGATCCATAGTGTCAACATCCAACTTTGTGCTGTAAGCAACACAATTCAAAAACCACATCCACAAAGGTCAACATGTTGCTTCCTAGAAAAATAAGATCGCTTTAGATCTCTGATCAGTAACTCAGGGTTATCTTATTGTGACCAAATCCACAATAGCACACAGGCAGTCCATGACTAAATATAGAGTTAACAGTTAGAAACTGGAAACAGGAATTGGAAAATGCAAGACCCTGAAAGCCCTAGGAGACCTGCTTTGTGATTATTGCATAGAAATGACATTTCCTGCTTTCTGAATTTGGAGGAAAGGAAAGGGGGGGGGAACCCACAAGGGAATGATCTTGATGACTTGAAACCACCTACAAAGAATCCAGCAGACTTACCAATTATGAGGAACAAGCTATCCATCCAGGCAAAGAGTTTGGAACATCTGAGCTTGTTGGTCAGAGTCGATCCCCACTTTGATTTCTGGTGCACACCGAAGTTCATTTCTACTTTTCTAATTTAAAGCGGTCAATGTCAGCCCAGGACAAGTGGCCTTTAGGTAAAAATGCTCACAGGTAGTTCACTAAAAATACAGAAAGAAAAATATTACATATTCAAGTGATTTCAGAGGATGTCATTTTGATAATGTGCTCTGAATTCTTGCTTCTACTCCCCTCTTGCAATCCTCTGTCTCATAGTCTCTGAGATTTATAGTAGACTTGATTTTTTGTCAAATTTGAATGTTTAGGTGAAGATGCAGAAATTCTTAGATTATTACTTAATTTAAGATGAAATTCAGAATACTGATGAAATAGCAAATGACACTAGGGAATACCCTTGAAATGAAGACCTCATCTAAAACTGTGCAGTAAAGTATCTATGCACCCCCACACATCACTGTTGGTGAATATGAAGCAAAAATCAATGGAATGTGGGAAAAGTTTGAAGAGCAGCCTTCATCATGTCTGTGGGGACAGTGGAGAGTGCTGAGAAAGAAACACTAATTCATAACTCATGATACATCTAGTAACAAAAACATGCCTTAATTAGAACCTCTTTGCTATTGGTTTACTCAAACTGATATTTTTGATCTTCCCTAGCACTTAACTTCTTGTTGTCTATCACCTTAATGTGCACACTTCCTTGCCCCAAGAATAATTCATGTACTTTGATACAGTGCATGAACCTAAATGCTTTTCTCAGATCACCTGATGCCCTCCAAGGCCAGTCAGGGAATGGGGAACATTTCCTTTTATCTCACCATTATAGATTGATATGATCTTGTTGCCTATTGATTGTTTAATAATTACCTTTACCCTTAAATAACAAAGCACTGACAGAGTACCAGTCTTTCTTCTATGCTAGCAAATGAGATTTATTATATATTTAGTCTCTTTTGGCATTCCTGAGTGTGAGCACATCAGGCCCTCTGTTTGAAGATCTATATTAAATAAGTTTAGTACAATACGGGGAAGAGGTGAACTTGTATTTCAAATCAGGACCCATGACTTAGAGATTCCCCCATCCTCTAATCATGCCAAACTGTTCCACTGTGCCACCCCCACCTCCTTTGTTCCTGGGGATGGGCTCCCTTCCCCTTCAGCTAAGGACATTGCTGATGCTGGGTCCTCTCAAGCAGTGGGGGCTTTGGGGTGAGGATTAGGCTAACACCTGGACCACATTTTAATTGTAGGCTAGAAAGTTTCTAGATTATACCTGGAGCCTTCTGTTTTACTATATAATGCGTGCTGCTGCTTCTTGCACTGTACTACCAGTTTCCTTTGAAAAATCATGCATTTTTATGTTCATGCTGTAACTCATATTGTCTTGGAATATCTAGACTTCATATATTTTTTAAAAATCCACTTATGTTTTATATACACATTTTAAAATATGAAATAAAATTCTCCCAACTTTCCAAAACAAATACCAACTAAAAGGTTTAGCAAATAAGATACCATTGAAAATCACAAGAAAAACTAGATATGTAGGAATTAAGCTAACCAAGAATAGATAAGACCATCATAATAAACTTTTAAAGGTCTGATAAATGACATGACACAATATGAATAAACAAAAAGACATTCCATGTTTTGGATTGTCACACAATTCATTTAATAAAGATGCCCATTCCCAACAAGTTATTCTATAAATCCAAAGTAATATTAGTAAAATTCCAATTACACTTTTTAAGAAACCTTATAATGCTGATGAATGCTCACATATGGTGGTGGAAATGATTATAGAATGACTTAAGGAGTAAAAAAAGTGAGAGAGAGAGAGAAGTCAAGGAGGAGGAAGGGAAGGCAGAGTTCACATAAACTAATGTTGAGCATGTATGTATGCAATGAGCATGATGGATAATTCAACCCTCTGCCCCAAGAGTCCCCTCTCCCAGCCATACACACACACACACAAACACACACACACACTCTAAAAATCAACCTCACTATAAGAGTTTTCGTTTCTTTTATACAATATAAATCAGATTTTCTCTAAATTTTATATTCTGTCAGTTGTAAATGCATAAACCTCTTTGCACATACTTAAGTTGTGCTTCACAAGTAGAAAATTACTTAACCCTGCATTTTAACAAGGGAGAAAGTCATTATCTCTAAGATTTATTATCTATTTGTTTAAAGAAATCTAGTTGGAAGAATTATTTCTAATTTGTAGGAATATGAACTCCATGAGGCCAGGCCTCAACTGTTGGGGTCCTTCCTTTATCCGCAGAAAGGAAGTCAGCAGTGGGCATGTAAGTGGTCGGGAGAATGGATTCTGTCGGATGAAGGGATGAGTGGTTGATGTGGTGAAAATGGCACATTCTAGCCATGTACCAACACACAGTGAGCATCTGATAGCCTATGAAGAGGCAAAGAGCTTTGAGTTATAGAACCGTTCATTCATTCCTGGGTATTTGGCACTGTAATTTAAGGAGCCAAATTTGACAAGGTGAAGGACCCAAAAAACCTTGTATGAGACCTGTCTGAAGGTATGTTTATTCTCAGTTTGCTAAGATTGAAGAGAATGTGAAGGAATGTGATTCTTGAAGGGTGTCTTGAGAAAAATGTAAACGGCTGAAGCCTATCCCATTAGTCCTGGAAACCAAATAGAACCAATTGTGGAAGTTTTGGGAAAAGTCAGGTCCTTTCTGGAAATGCCACATTAGGTCATTAATTTCCCTTGTAGAAGTTGAACAACCTGGGGAGGGGTGTGGAATGAGGCAGTAGAATTGATAACAAAATCTCTGCTGCCACAAAAAAATTTAAATACTAATGGCAGACATAGTACTTTAAAAAAAAGAAACTAAAGCAGAGTGAGGAGAGAGTGAAGGGGATCCTACTTTAAATAGGGAGACTGAGGAAATGCTGAGACAATTGAGCAGAACAAAAGGACCAGAAGGAGGGAGGCTGTGTGGCTATCTGCACAAGTAGCATCCCAGGCAGGGTCCTGGAACCTGTGTAGTGATACAGAGAGATGAGGGAGAGCGGCTTCTCTCTGTTTTCCTGGAGCGGATCCCTCTGCAGGAATTGATACAAGCACTGATCCATTGAGCACCTGCCAGCTAGTGTCTTGGAGCACTTGTGTTCCCATAAATGCCAGCTGTCTTGGATTTAAGCTTTAAGTCTTACTTCTCAGAGTTAGGACAAAGAGTTTAATCCTGCAGGATCTTGGTACCTGGAATCACATGAATTACTTTGTGACAATTAGCCCACAGCATAGGGCAGAAAACATTAAGAGCATGTCTCATTGCATCTATAAGATGCCAAGTTTCTAACAGGATAGATTCATGTCTGATGTTTGTACCCACCTTGGTACCTTTCAACTAATGTGCATGCAAGAAAGATTTGATGAGTGAATATGTATGTTTCAGCAATGTTGAGGCTTCACTGGCTGTCCTAATAACAACTGGAATATAAAACTGCAGTTTACACCTGCATCATGAAATGGTGGGGAAAGTTTGGTTGTTGTTGGTTTTTTTTTTTTAAAGAAAGAGGGGACAGTGAGAGAGAGAAACAGAGAGAATCAATTTTTATTTTAGTTTTTCACATGGCTTTCGTTGCTCTGAGACTTCGTTGTGTACGTGGTGATGGGGTTTGAACTCGCGTACTTGCGCATGCCAGGCAAGCGCTGTAACTGCTGAGCCACCGCTCCAGCCCCAAGTTTTGTCTAGAAGTAATTATTGAAGATGTGAGAAAAAATGAGCTTTCCCCTGAAAAGCAACTATTAACAAATGACCTTTCTTTGGTAGTTTGAGAGATTTAGCATAGCCCTGTGCAGAGCTAGATGGGAATGCTGGGACCTTCATCCTTAAAATAATGAGCATACTGCTAATGTCAAAGAGAGAGACAGGGCCTGATATTTGAATAATAAATTTGAAAAGAGACATATTTCCATATCCTATTTCCATAATATGATAGTAAAAAACCAAAAAATCCTTGCCATTTTATAAGATCACTGAAACATTGTCTAAACATTTTCTGCCTACACTATTGCTAGTTAAGTGTAAACAAAGTAATAATAATGGTAATTCATGTGATCCCAGGTACCAAGATTTATGTGTTGTAATGGGATCTTATATGTAGGAAAGCTATAACCAAAATTTATGTAGAAAAAAAATTGTACTGTGATGGCAAAGAAACTTTATAGAAATTGAGGCACCTTTTTATATCAAATTACAGAGTTATTTCAGTATTGGTATGATTTATTTTGTGGAACTGAGAATTTGTTTTGTTTTGTTTGGTTGTGTTATAATAAAATTTTAGTTGCCATGGTGAGAAACAGATATCTCTTATCCACATGATTGCCCATTCATTTTGATGTTGTATGGAGAAGTGTGTTGCCAGCATCCCAAGTGGACCTTGTTATATTAGTGTTAGTATCACTATTTGATCCTGTACCCATTGGGTTGGCTTTATGAGCTGCACTAAGAGGTTTACAGCCTTCCTGTCTTTCGGTCTTTTGGGGAGAAAAAGTTTTTTACACTCTAAATCAGATTTTTTTGTTGTTTGTTGGTTTTGGGTTCGGGGGTATTTTGTTTTATTTTGTTTTGGCATCAGGGATTGAACCCAGCAACACTTACCCTCTGAGCCTCATCCCCAGCCCTTTTTATTTTTTATTTTGAGATAGGGTCTTGCTAAGTTGTTTGGTGCCTTGTTAAGTAGCTGAGGCTGGCTTTGAACTTGCAATCCTCCTGCTCCCGCTTCCTGAGCAGCTGGGATTACAGATGTGTGCCATCATGCCTGGCTTCTACACCAACTTTCAAATGAACTTCAAGGGCCTGATTATGTTCATTAACTATTTAGTATACTTTAATCTTTCAGGGATTTTTTTTAAAAACTTCATTTAAACTTAAATGGTTCTTGAATCATCATGATTTTTCATGACACAAGTTTTTCCTTTTCCATAAAGGTTGTAGTCTTATCGTAGTTAAATTTCTTTCTTTTTTTTTT